>JACEIK010003743.1:106331-116576 GCA_018107945.1 Datura stramonium | reverse complement strand
GGCATGCTTAACATGTGAAAACTCGTAATGGTGCTTCACAGGGGTGTGTGGGCCTCATACTAATGGTGAAATAATAGAACTATTATTAGGGGAATTTAGAGTGAAAATTGGGTGGTTGGCGGAGATTTAATGTCTACGGGTATGAAAGTGAGACACAACTGTATTAGGAGAATTAGGGCAATGGGGGGCTTCTAATGGTGAAAGAAAAGAATTGTTATTAGTGGAATTTAGAATGAAAATTGGGTGGTATGCAGAGATTTTAATGTCTAGAGGTAAGAAAGTGAGACACAACTGTATTAGGAGAATCAGGGCAATGGGGGCTTTTTCAGCTTTTATTCAAGACTTGGGAATAATAGATTTATCTTTGCAAGGAGCACACTATACTTGGTTTTGGCATGGTGATTCATTCCAGGCATCTAGATTTGAAAGGTTCCTCATTTCCATCGAATGAAATGAGTGTTTCAAAGCAGTGAAATAGACTGCCCTCTAAAATTGTATCCCAGAGTTATATCGGACCATAAACTATTTTTGCTTGAAAATGAAGATTGGGAGATGAACTCCTCCTATTTCTAGTTTGAGAACATGTAGCTTCAAACTGAAGGTTTTATGGAGAAGTTGGCAGGATGGTAATGGCGGTCCTAATTTTTTTCTCTCCCATAAGTTGAGACTTCTTAAGAGAGACAACACCATTTGGAATATAGAAGTCTTTGACAAGCTGGACACAAGAAAAAGAAAGATTCTAAATGAACTTATAGTTCTTGAACAATTATCTCAAGGCATAATTCAAACTGTAGAGGAGAAAAACAAAATGCTTGATTTGAAATTGGAACTACAACAACTTACCAAAGCAGAGGAGATATTCGGGAGACAAAAATCAAGATACCTCTGGCTGAAGGAAGGGGATAGGAACACCAAATTTTTCAAAGAGTTGCAAATTCTTACAACAGAAACAATTGCATGGAAAGACTTTTGGTGAATTCTGAGATTGTTAAGGACTAGAATCTTTTAAAGGGGGAGATTCTTGACTACTATCAAAATCTTTACATTGTTGGAACAATGGAGACCTACTTGAAGATAGATGATTTGCAAGCATTTTAGAGGAGGACAAGAACCGGTTAGAAGATCCTTTCGAGGAACATGAGGTAATTTTCACTATAAAGGCTTGTGCACTAGACAAAGCCTTGGGCCCCGATGGATTCACAATGGCTTTTTACTGAAAGGCTTGGCTGATCATTAAAATGGATGTGATGGTTGCCCTTAACTTTTTCCACCAACACTACCACATGGTGAGATTTGTTAATGCATATTTCATTGCCTTGATTCCCAAAAAGGAAGGAGCGAAGAACTCAAGTATTAGGTACCCATAAGTTTGATTGGTAGTATTTGTAAAATAGCAGGTAAGCTACTAGCTGAAACGCTCAAAAATGTGATTGTAGGCTTGGTGTCAGGCATCAAAATGCATTTATTTATTCAAGGCAAATAGATCGGTGATACTTCCATGATAGCTAATGAGGTGTTAGACTGTCAGCACGAAAGTGGAAATCCCAGTATTCTTTGCAAACTTTTTGTGGAGAAGGCTTTTGATCAAGTTAATTGGTTCTATCTTCTAGTAGTAATCAAGAAAATGTGTTTTGGTGATAGGTGGATATGCTGGATAAAGTTCAGTATTACCACTGTCAAATATCCAGTCCTAGTTAATAGGGAACCTGTTGGATTCTTCTCCCCTCAAAAGGAGCTAAGACAAGGTGATCCCCTCTCACTTTCTCTCTTTATATTGGCCATGGAGGGCCTCAACAAAATGCTAAACAAAGCTAAATAATGACAGTGGATTAAAGGCTTTCGGATTGGATCCAATCAAGTGAATTCTATCTCAGTGTCTCATCTCCTCTATGCTGATGATACACTATTTTTGTGACGCTGAAAGGTCCCAAGTTTGTATCTTAACCTTACTCTATAAACTGTTTGAGGTTCTCTCAGGGTTGCACGTCAACATGGCAAAGAGCATTGTATATTCTATTAATAAAGTTCCTGACTTGGAGGCTTTGGCAGTATTCTATGTTGTGGTACTACTTCACTACCAACTACATATCTTGGCCTCCCTCTAGGTGGAGTGGAGTGATTGAGAAGTTTGAGGGTAGTTTGCGTCTTGGCAAAGACAATACCTCTCTATGGAGGGACGGAAGGCTCACATTAATCAACAACGTGTTGAATAGCATTCCCACATACCTTATGTCTCTCATCTCAATGCCTTCCAAAGTAGTCAAGCAGCTGGACAAGATTAGGAGAACCATTCTCTGGAAATCTCATCATTCAAAATAAATGCGTGCTTATGAAATGATTGTACAGGTATTGCCAGGAGGAGAACTCTTGTGTAAGGAGGTTGTAAAGGCAATATATGGTTCTGAAGCCCTTGGTGCACCAATCTTTCCATAAGCCCTCGCGGTGTGGAACTCTGGAAGAATATTAGAAAGTTATCATTTGAATTTTCCCTAGGGTCTTCCTTTAAATTGGGATGTGTACCAACATTAAATTCTTTAACGACAAATGGTTAGGGGGGATCTAACCTAAAGAATGAGTTTCCAAGCTTGTATCATATAGCTCAAGAACATAACTCCATCTCTTAGAATTGGCAAAATAATTGTTGGCCAATACAGTTCAGGTATTCAAGACTGGGAACTGCTGCACCTTTATGGAGTCATGGTATAAATTCGAAGGACACTGTCAAGCCAGATATTACTGGCAACCTAAATTGGAAGGATGGTCCCTATTCAGTGAAGGAAGGCTACTCTCACCTATGCTCCTCCAATGAGATAATTGACAGATGGCCCTTGAAATACTACAACAACAACAACAACAACAACAACAATCCAGTGTAATCCCACCGAGTGGGGTCTGGGGAGGGTAGAATGTACGCGGACCTTACCACTACCTCAGAGATAGAGAGGCTGTTTCCGGTAGACCCTCGGCTTTAAGAACAGATGACCCTTGAAATATATCTGAAAAATAAAGCTCCCCCCAAAATCATATGTTTCTGCTGGATTATAGCCTTACATGAAGCATGCCTTAGACAAGATAATCTCAACAGAAGGAAAGTTTAGATAGTCAATAGATGCTTCATGTGCCTTAACAATTAAGAATCTAATAGACATCTTTTGCTACACTGCCAATTGTCACAGATATTTGGGGCATGTTTCTCTCTATATTTGGTCTCAAATAGGTTATGCCACAAAGCATAAAAGATGCCCATGGATGCTGGTCACAAAGGGAAGTTGAAAGTCCATGGAAGATGATTCGTGCTTGTATATTTGTCGAGAAGTGCAAAATCGTATGGATACGATTCTCATTTTATATCTTGATTAATTGGATCGTTTCTTTATGTATTCATAATCTTTTGGTGTGTCTGGACTGAAAGGAATCCCAGATGTTTTGATGTGATTTCAACTTCCTCTTATATTCTTAATGCTAGCTATCTTTTATGGTCGTATAGTTGGCAAAATTTCTTTTAATTTTTGGACATTATCAGCTCTTCAGCATTAGCTCAGTGTTTTCTGTTGCAGTATATATACACACACACACACGCACATATATTTCATAATCTTGGTGTGTCTGACCGAAAAGAACCTGATGTTTTGATGTGATTTCAACTTCCTCTCTTATATTCTTAATGCTAGCTATCTTTTATGGTCGTATAGTTGGTGCAAAATTTCTTTTAATTTTTGACATTATCAGCTCAGCATTAGCTCAGTGTTTTCTGTTGCAGTATATATACACACACACACACGCACATATATATATATATCTATATGTATATATGCATATAAGTATGTAATATGTGTGTGTGTGTGTGTTCTATTTTGGTGTAAACAAGAATTTTTGGATGATGTATGAGACCTGGTAGATTTAATAGGTAGCTTGCAAGTAACTGTTCTATCAGGTTTCCCTTCTTTTGCTCTTTTTGAGTTGTACATACAGTTATAAGCACTACCCAGGTGCTGGTTTTATTACCAGTACAAGCCTGTTGCTTTTGTTTTAAAAAACAATGTAGTTTATGATGATTCTAATACTGTAGCTTCTAATGGTTAATGTCACCCTTTATCTTCAATTTTGTTAGGGTTTATATTGTCCCCATTTTCAATTAGGTTAATTGTGTATTCATTGATGCAGATGGGTTGATGAAGTTATTCCAGATGCACCTTGGGTTGTTACCCCGGAGTTCATTGAGAAACATCGGATTGACTATGTGGCACATGACGCTCTTCCGTAAGGCTAAATGGCCCATAAATTTTTTACTTCTTTTGATTTTCATAAGGTCCCTGTTTCCTTGGAGCTCTATTTAGATGAGCTTTTGATATTCCTTATCCAGACTTATTCATTATATTCATTGTTTTACTTTAAGATGGATTAGCTTTACATAACCAATCTAAGGTCTTCTCCATTGTATGATTTTCGTTGTTTTATTTGTTTGTTTTGTGTTTTATTTTGGTTCATAGATATTTTTCTTTTAATTTTTCATCTTCTTGTCTCTACACGTCAGTTATGCGGATGCAACTGGAGCTGGAAATGATGTTTACGAGTATGTAAGTCAAAAATGAAATCATACAAAACTTTCTAATTCTTTTTATGTTTCTTTTAAACAATTTAGTTTGTCTCTGTACAATGATTTTGTGCATATACCAGCGCGGTTTACAACTTGTTCGTCTTTTTTAACATGCTGCATGAAATTCATTCTTTATTTGCTCATTGTTGATCCATTATTGATCAGTATAAGATATCTAGTTTGGTATGCACTCTTTAATGCCTGCTGAAGCCTTGTGTAATGTGAATATTGTGAAAACCTGTGTTATTAGGTTAAGTCCATTGGTAAGTTTTTGGAGACCAAGCGGACTGATGGAATATCTACTTCAGATTTAATAATGAGGATTGTAAAAGATTACAATGAATATGTGATGCGCAATTTGGACCGAGGATATTCAAGAACGGATCTTGGTCTGAGCTACGTGAAGGTATACTCTTTAGTGTTTTAATCGGGTGATGTAATAGCACCTTACCTTTCTCAGAAAAGAAGTGTTCATTTTCTGAGAATGTAATGAAAGAAAGAAATGTTTTAATTGGATGATGTAGACTTTCTGCTAGCATTAGCTTTACATTTCATTTCATTATTTTCTTTGCCAGGTGCTAACTTCATTATTGCCTCTTTTAGGAAAAAAGGCTGAGAGTGAATAGGGGTTTGAAAAAGTTGCAAGAGAGAGTAAAGAAACAACAAGAAAAAGTGGAAGAGAAGGTATACTCTTCTTTATTTGACTGCTTTTTCATTTTTTCATTTCGAATACAAGCTTGTCAGAAGAGTCTGCAATCTCCATAGTATATGTGGTTTGTGAATATAGTTTGCAATGATCTGGAATAAGCAAGGGGAAAGGATAAGTTCCCTGTCCTCTATCGTCTGTGCAAATATCATTTTTTTCTGAAGAAGGTAACATATTTTATATTATCAAAAGAGTATCCCTCAGCACAAAGACTGCTAATAGATACATAGTTACAGGAACACCAAAGAACAATATAAAACCATTCCTTAACTAGTTACAATGATCCAATTATGTCAACTACAGAATCTACATCTTCTGCTAGNGTAATTTCTTCGTATTCAAAAACTCAGGGCTAAAGACTGATAGCTACAGAATCTACATCTTCTGCTAGGCCCCTCTTTACACAAAAATGAATCAAAAATATACAATTCATTTTGATCTTCTGTTGAGTTGGCTACATCTTCAAAACACTTCGCATTCCTTTTCCTCCATATTGTCCACAAGATGCATGTAGGAATAATCTCCACCATCGCTTCTGCCTTTCAAAATTGCCTGGATCCAGCATGGTAACAACTCAGCAGTTTTCCTAGGTAATATCCATCTGAGCCCTTACATACTCGGTAAGAGCTGCCACAGAGTACTGGTAACTTTGCAATGGATAAACAGGTGGCTATTCGTTTCATTTTCTCTCACATAGAGAACATTTAGAACACATAGCAAACATTGTGCAAATGGCACTTTGAGCAATGAAAGGGTTGCATTGGAAACAATATGATGGTATAAGGTTAGGTTGAAGTGGAGGATACAATTAATAAGATGTGGATATTGTGAAGTGTGCAACTGTCATTTTCTTGTAGGTTCTCGTATTATTAGATCCTTTTTATTTTAAGCTGACAGCATTACATAAGGTCAAGTTTGCACCCAAGGAGATGAAGCATTCACATTATGTCATACACAGGAACTTGGATACAAAAACAATATCTGTCCATACCTTCATATTAGCTATATTAGCCTGGATCAGTGCTTGTGCATTTAGTTGCTTTTTCCATATGAGTAGGGTGGTATGTTCAACCACTTTTAGATGCTTCAGTAGATATCCATGCTGACAGAATTGTTTTGTTTTAGAAGGTGGATGGTTCTTTTTGTTTAATGCAACACTCTTGTGTAAATTCAAGTTTGACTTTGTTGGGCTTCACATTGGTATGGTTTCATTTGTTGAGAGGCCTGGAGCTTTTTAATAAGTAATTTATTCAATAACCTGTAATGAAGTGTTCACAAGCTTTTGCTGTTTGCTTCCCTATGCGGCTCGGTTGATAGTATTCATATCTTCTATTATTGAGCTTGCATTCGATTGTGGTTAATTAGTACACCTTCTTGGTAAATTTTGCTCTTACTACTCTACTAATTGCTTCTCCCTTCATCCCGATTTATGTGACACCTTCTTTGCTTTTCAGTCAGTCTCAAAAAAATTGACGTCTTTTCATATTCAGTGACTATTTAACTTCACGCTTCGCATTTTATCTTTAATGAAATGATTTATAGCCATAGAAATTTCTATGACTTATTCTAAACCACAAGTTTCAAAAGACTTCCTTTTTCTCTAAAATTCCGTGCCCAATCAAAAGCCTTCACATAAATTGGAACGAATGGAGTATTTGTGTTCGATTCATAATAGTTTATCACCTCGTAGAATTTGGGTGGAGGAGACAGTGGAAGTTGCCATTTTCTGAAAAGTGTATGATAGAATATACTACTACTTTTTTGTTGAATCTGGTAACATGATAGAAGATACTACTACTTTTTTGTTGAATCTGGTAACATGATAGAAGATACTACTTTTCATCTGAGATGCTAGATTTGAGTAAAGAAAGCTCTCTGAATTGCTTATAGAGAACGCAAAGAGTTTTCTCCATGATTCTTTTTTATTATATCTTTTGTAACTCAGTGTTACCAAAAATGGAGCAATATGTAGCAGTTCGGATAGCTCTTTCATATGTTAATGAAATGAACATAATACGTTAGCGTTTTCTTCTCCGTTATTCTTTTTTACTATATCTTTTGTAACTCAGTGTTGCCAAAAATGGAGCAATATGTAGCAGTTCTGATAGCTCTTTTGTATGTTAATGAAATGAACATAATACGGATGGGTTTTCTTCTCCATGATTCTTTTTTACTATATCTTTTGCAACTCAGTGTTGCCAAAAATGGAGCAAATATGTAGCAGTTTCGATAGCTCTTTCGTATGTTAATGAAATCTACATAATACGGATGCCTGTCATCATTGAAGAACCATCACTCTTTCTGTCTATATTTCTAGTCTTCTAGCACAAAACCTGTTAAAAAGTCTACTTGTTGCAGATACAAACAGTAGCAAAGCACCGAAATATTTGGGTGGAGAATGCTGATAGGTTGGTTGCTGGTTTCCTTGAGATGTTTGAAGAGGGTTGCCACAAAATGGTTAGATCTCTCTGCTGGTTTTCCCATCCCTCCCCCCTCCCATGTTCTATTGTCTCTATTTGGTAGTATTCAATCCCGTACAGTTTCTAGGCAGACAAAAATTTAGCACCTTGCTCACAGAAACAAGAGTGGTTTAAATTTGCACTTCTGATCTTACACATTGGGATTTCAACAGGGGACTGTCATAAGAGACCGAATTCAAGAGCAGATGAGGACCAAGAGTATAAAAGGGCTTCTATATGACAGAGAAGAGGATGACGATGAATATGACTACTATTATGGGAGCAGTGACGATGATGAAGAATACTACGACGGTGAAGATGAAGACTAGGGTTCCTCACTTTTTCAGGTTATGTGACGAGTTTCAGTGTAAAATGTAGTTTTATGGATCAAGTTGGATGAAGATGTGTTATGTGCTTAACGGTTGGATGCGTGTGCGCAATGCGTGTTTTCTTTGGGTAGAATTTAGTGGCATTTAGTTGTGTTGTAAACCGTGATCAAGCATAGTCTTGTAACATAACGCTGTCAAGCAGAGTGATTTGTCTAAAATATGAGATGAATGAATAATCATATTTTCTTGAAAATGCAACCTTATTTTCTCCTTTTCCTCTTTTGTCAATTGCATAGCTAGGACCAATGAGTCTTATGAATTGTATGGTTCCGCAGAACAATTTTAAGTGTGTTTCAAACACATTGCATGGTCAAGGATTGAGATTTAAGCATTTAGTACCTCTTAATTGTCAATGACAGTCAAAAAGTTGGTCTTGGATTTCATTTGTGTTTGAGTTGTTTGTGGTAAACTTTAGTTGGATCAGACGCGAACAATTCATCTATATTGCGTTTTGGGTAAAAGAAGTTACCTATACGGTGTTTATGTCAAGTCAATAATAGATATATTATATTCATGGATACATTTAGACCTTGGAACCTAGAACAAAGGGGTAGACGTACACAACAGCTTTATTAATTTTTTTTTAACCAAGTATGTAAAAAAACTCAAATTCAAAACTCTGTTATTACTATGGTTGTGGTGGACTGTCATCTTTCCCAGTGTTGAATATAAATTGGACAAAAAAAAATTCACGTGTAATGATTGTAGGTTGAAAATTCCCACTAGAACTTTAATCAGAGATTAGACTCAACCTTCTTGAAAGTAGAATAATCAGTAAACATTTGGGAATAATGTAGGGCATATAAAAATAGTGTTAAATGGGAGAAATTGGAGTTCCATCTTTTTTTTTTCAATCAAGAATCGCTATTAAAAATTATTTTTTTTTTATTTATTTCATTGATTCGGTATAAAAAGAAAAAATAATAGTGCTTTTATATGAAAAAATCATGAAACTTTTCACTATTTTTTATGCGTGTAACTATTTGTTGAATATTTATTGACTTTTTTGTATATTTTAAATTGTCTTATTGAAAATTCTGATTCCGTTATTGAGCGAGAGTCTATTATAACTTATAAGATGTGCATGTTGAACTTTTAGCGGTCATTTCCCAGTTCCTAAAAATAATTTAATTAGTTTCCATTTGGTGTGAATTGCATTGTATAGTCATGATGTTAAAGATGTCACTCTATTCTCAACTTTAACTAGACAATCTGTATGTGAGTTGACAACATAAATAAACAAAGAGAGACTACAAATAGAGGAAAAATAAAGGGATCATCTTGGCGCTGTTTATTTTATTTAGTCGGTAATAGAAATTATACGTATATTATATATTTGTCGGCTATTATAAATTTATATAATTAAATAAATAATTATTCGAGTTAATAATTCAGAGAGGAAAAGAGGAAGGACACGACATATGAAAAAGGCAATTTAACCACTTTATGTGAAATAAAAAAACAACAAAACAAAGTGAGAATACACTAAGAGTGGGCTTCACTTTGTGAAAAAAGAAAAATATCCTAGCTAAAGTAATTGAGTTGCTAGTTTTGTCAAATATTAGGTTTCTAGATATTCTTACCCTTTTGGCAAGGGTTGCTTTTTTTTTTTTCTTTTTTGGTTGTTGTTGTTGGAAAGAACAATATATACATTAATTCCTTCTTTCCATTTCCAACTGTCATTTTAGTTAAAAAAATTAATTCTAAAATAATTGTTTGTTTTAAAAATTCAAACTAAAGTTAGCTATTGTTTTCATTTATTTCTTTCGTTCATTTTTACTTGTCTAATATTAACTTTTTAAGAAGAAATAAATAAAATGATACATTATTATATTACCTTTTGAATGTAATAAATTCAATGTTTTAATTGGAAAATGATATAGTTAATAATAAGGGTAAATTAGAAACTAAGTGTTAAGTTATCTCTTGATTTTCTAAAATGTATAAATAAAATAAATGTCTATTTTTAGTATAGTTGACATGTAAAAGTGAATGGAGCGAGTATAACTTTAATATCATACACTATTAAAAATAAATATTTTATCCGCTGTAAATTAATGAAAATTTTGTGTTATAAAACATGAATTTCCCACC
>JACEIK010003743.1:79970-90451 GCA_018107945.1 Datura stramonium | reverse complement strand
CTATTAATGTTATTTTAATTTAAAAAATCAATGCTTTTTTTTTTTAAAAAGGCACACAGATATTATAAAGTCATTTTAAAATACTTAAAATTTGTACGTGCTTGGTAAAACACATTTATTAAATACTTTGATGGTTGTTCTATTACTTGATGTAAATAAGAATCCATTCCAATCTTAAGATAAAAATAATTTTTTTATGTCATTAAGTATCATATCTTAGTGTGATTCGTGCACTATTGTATCCTGCTAATATTAAAAGGCATGAAAGTTGGCAAGATATACTTTTGCTTCTATCAGGAGACATTGAACGGAATTAAACACATGTTGCGGTATCTAAAAGAGACTACTAACACAATTTTATTTTATTCTAACAATTGCAGTTCTGATCTTATTGGTTACACTTATAGCTGGCAAATGGATGAGTTGAGCTGAATTTTGGTGGGTCAAAATGGGTTGAGTTAATAAATGCGCGGGTCAAAAGTTACTTGGACTAAAATGAGTTGGGCTCAAATGAGCTAAAATGCTGGTCATAACCCAACCCGCCTTACTTTAACTAAATTTTAGTTATTTTATTTGTTCTTTTATAATCTTTTGATAACTTGTAAAATAATATTTTTCTTTATTATAACTAAATATAACATATGAAATAAAAAAAAATATTTTAAAAAAAATATTTTGACAAGATTTCTCATTAATCAATATGGACTAGATATCAACCCAAAACTTTGTTGAATTGAAATGAGTTGGGCTAATAAATGAGTAGGTTCATTATCAGCCCAAACTTGAGCAAATTGGACATATTATGATCTCATGGACTGATTTTACTACATCTAGTTATACGATGCAAGACATTTATCTTACCTACACAAACGCCGATCTCAAACCGTGTTTATAAGTGGGGGTTCTGTCATATCTTAGCAATCTATAAAATAGTCTATCGTGACTACTTTATTAAATCGTACTGAGATAATAGTTATTCTTGAACCAAGCGGGGAATGTATTTTGGCTAATGTCAATATATATCTCATTGGAGAAAAACGTGATTTGAAATGTGACAAAATACCCATGATCTTATATGAAGATAATGCAGTATGCATAACCCAATTAAATGAAAAATTCATAAAATGAGATAGAATGAAGCACATTTCACCAAAGTTTTTTTTTGCACATGATCTCCCAGAGAATAGTATTATCAATATACAATAGATTCCTTCGAGTATGGCTAATTTATTCGCCAAATCTCTACCAACTGCAACTTTCGAGAAGATGATGCACAAGATTGGGATGCGAAGATTCAAACTTTTGAATTGATGTTCTCATCAGGAGGGTTAATACATAATCCTTTCAAGATTTTTGTACTATTAAATTTTTTTATAAGGTTTTTAATGAGGCAATCAATATGCATATTATTAGATATGTCTACTTTTTCCTTCACTAGAATATTTTTTCACTAAGTTTTTTTATTAGAGTTTAAGGAGCCACACTATCTATCATATAGACGTTCAAGGAAGAGTATTATAAATATATTTGTTGTACTAAAGTGATTATCTATCTTGTTTCTTTGGAGTTAGACCTAATAATTTTGGGACCAAATTAATTTTTTCGTATTACTAAAGGGGTTCTCACTCATTATATTATTGTATAAGGCAAAATTGAGATTGACACCTGGACGAATTGGACGGAGACACGTGGACAAATTAGATAAAGTCATGCGAACAGATAAACAAGACTTAGTCAACATTCCGAATGAAATAACAACACAACATTTCGAAGGAACAACGTCGGATAGAAATGAAGCATCCGAAGGAAATTCAAATAACAACGTGCCATTATGAAACCGTTTCGAAGACAACACCATCCGTTACTTTCTCATCAATCAATGTCATTTAATTTTCATTTAATAAAAATTAATACATAAATTGGCTTGCCCCCCTACTTAAAATTAAATGACCAAACCATTCTCAATCATTAAATTCTAAAAATTCATCCCCATAAAAGACACTAAACATATGGTAGAGTGAAACAACAAAGAGTACAGGCCGAATACTCTTATCATTTATTTCGATTCTCAAGCAATACATCAAGTAAATTATATTCTTTCTTATAGATTATTATCTTATTACTCCGCTATTGAGGGGCTGGTTTAGATTCACTTCCAACAAAATATATCACTGAATTCAAAATTTTCAGACTTATTTATTTTTACATTTCATTTAAATTATTATTATTTTATTATTTTCTAAATCAAATCAATCTACATATTCTTTTAGCTAATTATAAATCTAATTATAAATTTAATTATATCTATTTTTAGAATAAACAATTATATCTCTCCAAAAAAAAATAATGCTCTTCTTTCTACCTTTCTTTTTCGAGCTTTATTATTATTTTATAATAGATGTGATTTTTTCGATCCATTTTCTCTGTTGTTGTGTTTTTGCTATGAATATACGTGTCTGTGAACGTCTTTAACTGTAATAATAAAGTCAGACTCATTATTAAAGTTGGGTCACTCGACGTTGGACTTCCACAGTATACCTATGCTCCAGCTATTTAAAGGTGTTGCAAGAGAAACTAGTAAAGAATTATAATAATGTATGCCAATACCTAACATCGATCCGTTGTAGTCTAGTTGGTTAGGATACTCGGCTCTCACCCGACAGACCCGGGTTCAAGTCCCGGCAACGGAAAACTCTTTTTTGGGACAGCCTTAACAATAAGTTCGGCCCAATTATTCTGGTTTAGATCCTTCATAAAATGGCTTGGACAGGTGAATCGGGCCGCTCGGCGTGAAGGTTTGTCCGACACAAATTCCTCACTGAGATTGGTAAATGGTAAAACATATTTAAAATTGATTAGCATTCTGCATAATCGTGTAAACAAGCTCACACCAAAACCTTTTCCAACATGCAAAGAGATGAAAAATATAGTTTACTATATATTTTTCTATTCTTTTGTTTACTTTTATGTTAATTTCATACAACACACGAATAATTACAAAGGATTCACTAAAAAAATCAGTGTTTTACTTGTGCATTTATATGTTTATAAGATTTTTTAAAAAAGAATTCGATGTGTGATATCTAAATTGAAGTCCAACTAAATTTGAATTCACAAGTTACAAGTTTCATTTCTAAAACAACGTTCTCAACATAATATTTGATTCTCAAAACTCAAACCCCGTTTATACTTCTCGAAATATATAAAGGTGACATGTATATGATTTTGCAAAAAGAAACCTACAAGATCACATGAATGGAATCAACTACTTTTTGACTATCTGCCATATTTTGTCTTAAGTATTATGTAATAATATATAGGGGATAAAAAGGGTGTGTGTGTGAGTTGGGGGAGGCATAAAGTTCAATAGGACTAACCCTCCTCAAGTATATAATAGTTGGTCTATATATTATATGTATATATAAATCCTTTTAGAACAAAAAAAAGTTATTCCTTTGGTTATTAAAAGTACCTTTAAAATTTGAGTTTTATTTTCTTTCAACTTCCAAGTATCATGTTTTGCAAATTGCACAATTTTGAAGAAATAAAGTCTCTTTAGGTGAATATAATACAAATATATCTGAAGGAAATGGATGTTTGGCAAGGTTGTTATTTCCCCCTTATCTAAGCAACCTACTTTACCTTTCTTTGTTTTATTAGTTGAACCATAAAGAAAGTAATATATTACAAACACGTGAATTCATAGGATGTGAAAATTATGATCTTGTGTTTTTTCCTTTTTAACTTTTGAAAGCTCAAGTTTATAATTAAATTTCTGGCATTTGTTCAGAATTGGTTACCTTCACCAACTACTGCAACAACATGAATATATGATGATTTCATGGCCAACTACATTCACCTAAAACTAGTTGTGGTGGTTAAATACTCTCTCATTTCAAAGATATTGGCATTGATTGGGTAAAATTGAAGCCACATTCAAAATTATGTGATGCAAAATCAATGATATCCTAAGGCAAATTCAGGAATTGAAAGTATAAGAGGTATTATTATTTTTTAATATAGATATATTAATTTTCATTACTTACTATAAAGTTTGGAAAAGAAAAAAAGCCAAAAATAAAAAAGTTGGATTGTAACTAATAAAATATCAAAGACTAAAATTTAAAAGGTATATATATATATTCAAGATTATTGAACGGACGTGACCTCCTATCTTAGAAGATAGATTTGCCTCTGAGCGACATGTCAATATCTATTTAATTGAATAAAAATAAATATATTTGTGGAGTTAGTTTGAGACATATATGCTTGAGAAAGAAGTTTAAATTTTGATTATAATAACTAAAATAAAAGAAAATGATGACCTAGGGAAAATGATCAAATCACTACGAATATTGAGACACGATGCTCTTGTGTATTATTAAAAAAAGTTTAAATAGTTATTCTAATGTCAAGAAAAGGGCTTGCCTTTCATTTATTTAAAAGCGGATATATTTTTGAAGAAAATTGCTTTGAATAAATTGTAAAATTTTTGAAGAAAATTCTTTTGAATAAATTGTAAAAAATAATATATGGTTTCCTACTATATTGAAAAACTATAAATATTTAGAAAACAAAATGCTATAAAAAAATATTCTTGAAATAAAGTCGGAGTAAACGTAAATATTTCTTGAAAAAGAATGATTCAAGAGATCTAATCATGATCTTTGATCCATGACTAGATCAAACTAATAACATAACACCCTATGTTTATTAATTTCTTGATCCTGTGCATATTAGCCCGAATACAAATCATTTCCCTTGATCCGCCACCACAAAAACACTTGCTGGAACTTGTACGTCCGATTCGATCAGAACCTGATTATTCGATACATTTCTCAGAGCATGATTAACAAAAGAATTCCCACTAGGAAAAAAGGTGTATTGAACATTTTTAATGAGATTAGGAAATATAAGAATTGGATTAAGATCCAAAGTCCATGAGGTACCATTCCCTTGAACAACCCCACTTCCAATAGTAGCCTTAAGATTCATTCCCTTAACATTATTTCTATCCACCACAACTTGATCAATTGTGTTGAAAGGTCCATTAGTTTGGTCCAATTGAACAATATCAATCCCTTTATTTGATCCAGAAAACATGTTGTCCACAATGTTAACTCCATTCACAACACCATTTATAGACTTCAATTTAATAAATGCATCTCCAAGGAAAAAAGTGTTAGAAATTTGGAGCTGAACAGGGTCCTCTGCAACAATGCCAGTAAAATCCAAATAGGAATTCACTATCCTTGTTTGAGTTAAACCTGGGAGTTTTAGGTAAATTCCAGTGCCACCAAATCCAGTGGCCTTATTGTAACAATGTACACCTGATAACAAATTTGCTTGACCTGATACAATTATACCAATTTCAGCTGAAAAAATCACCACATCAGTAACAGAATTGTCATTTCCCATTAAATTTATCGCGGTCCCCGAGAAATTCCTCTCTCCTTTATCACCACCAGCAGTGATATGTTGTCCAAGGAATGAATTTCTAATGTAAGTTTCATGACCACCTTTGGCTAATATACCATTTGTTGTGAAATGAGTAATGTAACAATTGTCTATGCTTGTTCTTAGTGAATTTATCACTTGGATTCCTCCTCCTCTGAAATTTGAATCCACCAATAAGTCTCTGAAGGTTATGAATTCGAACAAATATTCAGGACCACTGCTTGAAGATGTCGATAAATCCAGGAGATATCCATCGGTTGGGAAATTGTCTGAAGCTTTTAGCGTTCCTCCATGAATCTGTTTAGTTCACCAAATTTGTATGACTTTTAATGTTAAATTCAGCTAACAAATTCAGAGGTAAAATGTTGTAATATACTAAATTTACTAGCTACCGCCAAATTAGAAATACAAAAAAAAAAAAAAATGTAAAGTTGAAAGTCTTAAAGAAGCAGCTGGAAAAGATTCGTGAAAATGGGGATCACATGTTAGGTTCCATCACATAGGGAGATTTTTTTTTTTGAAAAAAAAAAAGGAGTAGAGAAAAAAATAACAACAAAAATCGAATTCACACCTTTGCATGAGACTTTCATTGACATCACTATATTATAAATCTTCTGACATGAGGGAAATTAGTATTTAGTTTATTGGAGAATTAAAAATACAAGAAAAAACTAAAGAAATCGAGAGCATCATGTATTTGCGCATACACACTTCTAGTACTTAACATGATTTATTAATATGTATTTTTATCTCATTAAATTATTTAGCTATAATAAATTAAACATGACTTGATGTAAACAGTGAATGCTAAGTAAAAATTTATCCTAAATTATGAGCTATTAATATATGAATGGAGGGACAACCCACAAATTATTACTCCCTCTATTTTAAAATAAGTGGTATTTTAACTTTTTGATTTTATTTCAAAATAAGTGGTGTTTCACATGACCAAGAAGACATTAATGTTCTCACAATTTTACCCTTATTTAAATGGAAAAAGTTTTACATAATCAAGAAAATATTAAAGAGTTACATCTTTTTTAAAATTTTTATTTGGGGTAAGTGAGTGAAAATACATTTTTGTCTTCTAAGAATTATAGTAATAATTTTCTTAAGGAATGTGTCCAAACTAAAAATACCACTTATTTTTGAAACGAAGGAAGTAATGTCCATTAAAAATTTGCCAAAATTGCCAATATGGGTTGAAAATTGAGCTTAACTTCTTAAAAAGGTCAAGTCTAGAGATGGAAAAATAAAAATCAAAACTTTCGGCAGACATTTAACACAAGACACAATTGTTCAACAAATATGTAACATATGTGTGCAACTTAGTCTAGAAGGAAGACTTATATCACTCATTTTACCAAGTAATTATATATACACTATATCAAGCTACCTACTTCACTGGAGAAATAAGAAATAGGTACCTAAATCAATTAATTTCATATAATCTGTCAACAATAATATGCCACGTCCTGGAAAATTATGTACCGTACCAACTACTGATCTTTTACTTGTCGTACTCAGTGTAATTTAACGTGTTATATAATAAGCGTACCATGAGATTGCCACGGGCGACAACGGGGAATTGCAACGGCTGGCTGATCAAATAATTCCCACCTTCAAGATTGATTTGAGCACCACCAAGATTTGAAATTCCTTCCATTAAGAACCCATCAGTTGGGCCTTCAAGTGCATCAGAAATTGCTTGTAGAATTGCTTGTGTGCTATCTAGTTTCCCAGTTGGGTCTGCACCATATGATGTTACGTGGTACACTCTTGGACTTGGTGTAACCTAATTAAATTAATAATAACACATAAACGTCGTATTTAATTTGCTCTTCATCAACGTAAATTAGTGGACTGATAAACCAAGNAATGAGAGCACAGACTTAGCCTACTACCAATTAAAGGGAGATATATATAATTACTTACGGTCACTGCCGATGGTGTTGGAGAAGGAGAATTAGAAATCGAATCGCGACGAACAAATGAAGCTTTAAAAGCTTGCATTTTCCTCATTTGATGATCATGTGAATGAACATCTGCAAAAGATTTGTCTCCAAGAACATGGGATAGACAAGCAAAAACCATAATCAAGGACAAAAGGGACGAAGCCCATGATCTTTCTCCCATGTTTAATTTCTATGTTTCCTCGATCATATGTGTATCATAAATCCTAGAAAAAAACATCCTGCCTTCCCATTTATATACTAGACTAGATAGAGAGAGAGAAGAAGATTTTTTTATTTTTAATTTGGGGGTAGAGACTAGAGAAGATAGCTAGGCAATGGAAAGAGAAAGGTTTGAGATATAAAATCAAGAAAATGGAAAGAAAGTTGGAATCATAAAATGTAATAAACAGACAAAGAGTGTGAGAATAGACAAGAAAGGGCTCTCTTTTGATGTTCCTATTCTTTTAGGATTACTTAAATACGTGTGTAAAATGGATTGCCTTCGTTGAATAGTATTTCTTCTTCTTTTAATTTGGCATGGGAGAAAAGAAAAGTAAAGCAGTGACCAACTTCTCACTTTAAGCATCCTTACAAAGTTTGGCAATTAGGTGAAAAGATAAATGAATTAATTAATTTGGAAAATTTTTACTAAGGTGGGAAAGAAAGTTTGTATCTTAAGCAAAAAACCCTTTCCGGTTCTGATTTTTTGACAAATCATCAAGTAAAATAAAGCTCTTTTCGGGATATTATTGGTTAGTTGTTGAAATCTTGAATTGCAATATCTTTTCTTGAGCTGATGTCTTTTCAAAATAGTCTCAATACTCTTACAAAGCAGGAGTACGGTTTACATATACATTATTTTTTTCAGATTCCACACGTCAAATTACACTAAGACTTCATTTGTTTTCATTAAATTTAATACGTCTGAATTTATATATACATCTAAAAAATTAAGATGATATCTCTAAATATGAACACTGAATGATCAAAACTGTTTATTTTTCAATATCTGAATATGCATAATTTATTTATTTCTGAACATATTAAATATACAATTCAAATTAAAAAGTAAGTAAATATTAGAAAAAAATAACTTTAATAAAATAAATTTATTATTTGATAAAAAAAATAAAATATTATATTTGCTAATAATGGTGGAGATGGTTTGTAGTGATGATCATGGTAGTGATTGGTGCTAGTAGTTAGTAATCGTTGTGGTGATAATTACTACTATGGTGGTGGTTGGTGTTGTATAATGACTGATGTAATGGTGATAGTTGGTAGTGGTGGTTGTAATGGTGAAGTTGGTTGATGTTAGTAGTTGGCGGTGTTGATGGTGGTAGCTAAAGAATGTGTGGTGGTTGACGATGAGTTGATAATAGTTGTGGCGGTGCTAGATGTGATAGTGAAGGTGGTTTGTAGCAGGGATTGATCGGAGTGGTGGTAGAAGTGGCGGCGACAATGACAACGATGGTGGTGATGGTGGTGACGACAATACATATGATGGAGGTGGTGTGTATAGTAATGATTGAAAGTAGTGGTTAGTAGCACTGGTGATTGCCAGTGGTTGTGATGTTAGGGCCAGGTGATTGGCAATGGTAATGGTGGTTGACAATGGTGGCAAAGGTGATTAGTGGTGGCGGTGGCTGATGGTTGGCGATAGTAATGCTGGTGGTGGTTGTAATGATAGAGGTGGTTAATGATGATGGCCGGTGGCTGTGGACAGATGATGCTGAAAGTGATCCATACAAACATGCCTTTTAATGACATTAAGATTTTGTTCTAAGTCTTAATGATTAAGACCTATTAAGACTAAATAAGTGATTTAATCTTAATGAAAACAAAAATACTTAATGACCTAAGGTCTAAACTATTCAGATTCAGTGCAAATAAATGAGGCCTGAGTATATTATGATTGTTTTTACTCCATATTTCATGAGGTTATATATAATCCTATTTCATATATAGAATATTTCAAAAAAAATGATTTTTTATCAGCATGTGATCTCTACATGCTAAAAAATGTGGNCAAAAGTGAGATGTTGACTTCAGTTTAATGAAATGAATGTTATAGCATTACGTGAAGTGTTTGTATTGGACTTTTCTGAGTTTCAGGGTTTTTGAGATAGGCCATATTATAGAGGAAACTCTGCCGAAATTTTTCTAGGAATAGATCAAGTAAGTTGAAGTTCTTGTAAGTAGAAGTTTACATTCGAGGACGAATGTTCTTAAGGGGGGGAGGATGTTACACCCCGTAAATTCTTGACATGTAGATGTCCTACTCGCATATTGGTTAAGAGTTTTAGAATGCCATACATGCTAGAAAAAGGCCCAGGGAAAGACCGGACGAGCGTCGCATCGAACCATCGCAGGAGGAGGCCCGGCAGACCCCCTCCGCGATGGAAGCGTGCCACGGAGGAAGCCCCTCCGCGATGGCCAACGTGCCACGGAGGGGGGTGTCCCGGCCCAACTATATAAAGCTTCACTTCGTTTTAAAATTCATATCTCCACTTTTAATTTCCAGAAACGAACAGAGAACAGAGAGGAACGAGGTTTCAATATAAAAATTCATCCAATTACTCCGTCAAACGCGATCCAAACTCAATTAACCCTGGATACTGAAGTATAAAGCTGCAGAGAGCATTCCTGCGGAGTTAGTTTCGTGAAATTCGATCGGCGAACCGTTGTCCTATCGAGCTAAGGTAAGTGAAATTGCACCAAATTAGTGTCAATATACTCCTAGCCCAAAAGTGAGCATTTCTCCCTTATGTACTTCCGAGAAATAGCGAGCTTTCGGTTGTTTTTCGATAAGTTAAAGTTTGGGCTATATATATATATTCAAAATAGTGTTTTCTTCCGATGGATTTACTCCTAATTACTGTGTATATGAATGTAGTTGGAAGGAATAGCTGGATATTGGCCGAGTTACGTCAGTTAGTCCAGAAGCCAGAAACTGAGGTATGTAAAGCCAGTTTCTTCGGCAAGCTAGTAGTTCCGGTATAGTAAAATAGTCAAGTGCCAGTAGAAGGTTTCAGAAGCCGCATATCATGTTTAGTATAAATTTAAATA
>JACEIK010003742.1:132249-155207 GCA_018107945.1 Datura stramonium | reverse complement strand
CTAACTAGATCAAGACATGCTAGGTCATCTTATGAGTTCAACAAGTGTAAATAATCTCAGGAAGTGGGTAATTACAACTTTTCAGCCTTATAACTACCTCTTACTAGAGTTTTGTCAAACCTCTAGCCATGATTTAGCTCAACCCGATTAGATTTGGATTAGCAGCTGCACTAATTTCTAGCTATTTGTTACTAATGAGGAGTGAGACTGAAATATTAGCTATTTCTAGCCAGATTTCACAATCTCTCATCCATACGCACTGTTAAATTCTCTTCCAATTCTTAATTATTATTTTACAAGCAACAATCAAGCAAGAATAAATAGATCCATATCACCATCAATGGATATTCCTTTACAGATTGAAGAGAATCTAACAGATTTACACATTATGTAAAAAATATGAAGACGACTCTAGCAATACCAACTCTAATTAAGTATTTATCATCACACACCTCTAGTTAATGATTTAGCTACTCATGATTAAGAAATTCAAAAGCACATTCATCAATGACTTCATTGAATTTAATAGCAAGAGTAGTAAAATGAAATTCACAAAATAGTCTCCAACAATGGTTGAAACATACTATTACAAAGAAGAAGTAGAGAAAAGTACTATTTTCAAGTTTCCCAGTCAAAATCTCTCTATCTTTCTAAGAGAATGTTCTAAAGATCAAAAGGGAAACAATGATGTGATACGCCCTGCTCTCTCTCTATATCTCTCTATATTAGTACACAGTACTTTATCTGCTATTTATATCCTGAAAAGTAGGGAACTTTTTATCTCTTTCCCCTACTGGAAAATTATACCCCTGAGAACCGTTCTAGAATCGGCTGAGACACCAGCGGTGCACCGATCCCAATTCGTGAACCATCTGGTGTCTTATCTTAGCCCTCACTTAGCTCTAGTGAGCATCGCCAGTTCACTCGACATTTAGCCGATACCAATTTGTGAAGCGCCGGATCTTTATGCTGCTTTCTAGAAAATTGGGTGTCTTTCAGCGACTGGACCGGTGAGTCACCATTGGCAACTCGCGATTCACTGGTGGAATTTTTCCTCAGAGGAAGTGATAATCGGCCTTTGGATGGTTTTCATCAGTGGACCGACGATTTGCTCTCATGAAGGACTTCCTTCTTTTTGCTCCCATTTTTGCTCTTTCCTACACATTTAGGCATCTGCACACAACAAAAGAAAAAAGGGCATAAAATCCATATAATCAACTCAAAACTAAGCAAAAACTAAAGTTTAAGGGCCTAATGTGTTGGTAAATTACCAACTCATCAAACCCCTAAACTTGAACCATTGTTTGTCCTCAAATAATGCAATACTCATTCATTGAAAAATATGCCACCTCTATACAAAATTAAACATCACTAATCACCTGAACTATGAAAACCCAAAAATATGCTCACTAAGCTCACTGAAAAAGAGGATAAAATACCCCAAGAGACCAAAATAATGAAGATGTTTCAAATATGCTACCACTTCTCACCAACAAAGTTCATGAAAGGATTCATTTGGTAAAACAAGGGCATTGCTCAATCATGAAACACAAACAGCATGTGAAGTTATAATCACTGCATATTCAAAGCTTGCCTTAGAGTTTACACTCCACATGCCCTATTCCTGAATTAACTCTGAATGCCCTTGTGCCCCCAAAAAGGAATGATGCCACTTATTGAAATAAGAATCCCTATTCTTTTTGTCATGTGATCATTTGAATGCACACAAGGGATTGTTTGGAAGAGACAATCACACTCACTCTCTCAAAAGAAATCTTCATGCACACACTTGACCCATAGGCTTTCCCTTCATGTAATTTGACACTAATGTAGAGTAGATGCACTTAGAATCATTTAGGACTTGTGCATTATGATGTAGGCTCGGGGTAAGGGTAGGATGAAAATTTGGTTGTAGTGACTAGATCCTCCCTAATGCTTTTTGTGAACATACCTCACATCAACTCCTTCCACTCACTTTACTTTATTTCACTTCTTTCATTATTTCTAACTTTCATTTATTTAAAAACCCTTGTTATAACCCCTTTGGCTTTCCCAACTAGCTTTATCACCTCAAGAGGAAGCACCAGTTCACACAAATTGTTTTTCTCTTTTTGATTTATTCTTTTGTGCATTTTGACACAATGTGGTGCCTCCTCAAACTGAAATTCTTATCTTCCCTTTTTGCACACCCCCAAACTTAGGCTTTTGTCTCATTTATCATTTTTTTAATCACTCCCTTTTTCTAAGGCTTAAAGCCTCATTTCATCACTATCTTTCCACTAGAATTTAGGGAGAATGGGTGCCAAAGAGAGAAATTAAGAACAATCTTAAGGCTTATAATGTGGTTGCCAAAGAAAGGGTCTATGGCTCAACATTGGCTGACACGGATCAATGCTCAAGGAGGGTATATGGGTGAAGTGACTAGATAAAGGAAAGCCTAAACTCATGTTCTCGGCGCAACTACATCTAGGATTTCTCCTTGAATCACATTTGGGGCAAGTTCTAGACAAGATGTTATGCATGACATTCATCAAAAATTCCTCAATACACAAGGCATCACCCTTAAAGGGTCTACCAGAGTCATTCTCAACACAATATCAAGTTAGGACATCAATGCAGGAAAACATCATAAGTCAAGCAAAGAATTTACAACGTATGACAAAAAATGTTGTGCTATGGTGTCAACAATTGCTCATTATCTTCATTTTCATGCCCTCATTTCAAAATTTCCTTTCAACAATTCTTTTTCAGTGGTGCCTCTCAAAAAAACATCATAAGAGACTCAAAACAACATGGCATTTCTCTTTAAGAATGTCACCACTCAATCTATCATTGGGAAATGCTAATCCGGTTCGTCAAAGGAAATAAACGAAAATAAAAGAATGCTCCTCAGAAAAGAACCGTGGTCTAAAGAAAACCCTTGGAGTTTTGATTACTCACAACTATTTACAAAGGTGAAAAAGGAACAAGATTTTGGGTCATTTCATACAAAATTTTGCATTTCAAAACAAAGACCCCATTTGATCACTATCCATCAACCATAAAAACTAAACCAAGTCATTCATTCATTTTTTTTCAAAACAAGACACGCCCAACAATGGAAATAAACAATCATCAAACAAAAAACAACAGCCTGACAAAGTCTCTACTCAATTAATTTCAAAACAAAAAAAAATACATCCAACGAAAACATCCATCCCTGACACCATCATCAACTGCGCTCATTCCTCCCCCACTTAGGAGAGTACATTGTCCCCAATGTAAATATGCAAAAGGGAAAGGGACAAGAAACTCCCTGAGTAGGTAATTCTTCTTCATCATCAGCCTCGACATCGCCTACACCACCGCCACTGGCCTCTGCTAGCCCAAAAAAATTATCTCCCAGGACCTCGATGAGATCATCAATCAGACCCCAAACTGAGGAAGGAGAAGCCATTGCAGCATATAGGGCACTCATATCCAGCACTTCTGTTGAAGTCTGATTCTTCCACTATTGTTCCTCAATCTGGAGGGAAGTGACTTCCCCTTCAATCGCGTGGTAACACTCTCGTATAATAACTTGAGCTCCTTTTTGATGTTTTGGGCAATGAGTGTGGAGAGGCTCTTATCCAATCTCTTAAGTTGGCTTTCGCGAGAGTTTGTCATCTCCACAAGTTTGTGGAGACCACTTGGTTGAGAGGATTGCGGAGGGGGAGATGCTCTACGCTGAGGTATGTCGCTAGACGCTTAGCCTGACATTTATGGCTGGGATATGTTTGACTCTGGTGCTTGTGGTGATTGGTATGGCCCATGGGAAAGGGGTCCTTCCTGCACTCCAAAGGCTTGCAGTCTTTTTCTTTTCATTGCCGGTGCCTCGGCATCTCTCTTTAGGTCGATGGCTATCACTCCTAGAGCAGTGGAAGGGGTTTCATTAGGGAACAAACTCACTCCAGCTTATGAGAAAAACTAGGTAATCAGGACGATGTAGGGCATTGAAGTGCTGGACTATCGAGCCTTTTTCTTCATTTGCTGAGCAACAATTTCCCCGAAGTTTATAGGGATTCTAGTCAGGATGCAGGCAATAAGAATAGTAGTTGCTAAGGTTGACCCTCTGCTCATTTTTGGAGGGGATGATCCAGGCACAAATAAAATCCAGCCAAAGCTTTGCCTCGAACTTCAAATCGTGGTGAGAGATTTCGCCACCAATTGAGGCCTAGAGAGGAGTGTCAATAGCAATAATTCGGGCTACCCAAGAAAACTGATCCTTCATATCAGCTACCCGAGCCATGTAATCCATACAGGATTCAACTTCATCTTCCCAAAATAAGGAGTTGATAGCTGCTAAGGTAATATCAACTTCCACCCCCCTTAGTATCACCGAAGATAGGCATGAAAAGTCATCGACCTTTCCCCTGTGGTGCATGCTATCTTTTCGGTCCTGAAATGAGGTGTAGATTCCGTCACCAAGCTGGTGTAGTAAGGCGAGAGAGGGTTGGAAAATGCAGGCTATTTCCTTTTTGTGAATTGTGCGGTGATGTTGGGAAGATCACCCCTCAATCTCTCCAAATAAAACTGCTTCTCCACTGTGATGGATCAGCCTTGGCAAATGACATAGTACTCTTGCATGTTGGGGACACAAAAGATTATTGCTTCCTTGGTGTTGGCACGCGGTGGAGCAGCTTTTGCCTTTCCCTTGCCCTTAATAGAAGATAATGCGGGGGCCTTTCCTTTACCTGTATTCCTGGATGAAGACATGGTTTTGCTGTAAGTGTGATGTTAGTAATAGCTATTCCAAGAAGAAATTAAAATAACAAAACGATAGTCTAAGGGTGAGCTGAGAAACAATGTAAGCAAACAACATTTAAAGAACCAATAGTATCGGCGAAGCACCGGTGAGTCACAAGAGCAATCTGTGGACCACCGCTTGCCCACCGATGCATTACAGAAAATTGGGAAACTAAAGCGTATATCGGCGAATAAGCGGTGAATCACCGGTCCTAATTCGTGAATCGCTGATGTAATGCTGGATCTACTCAGTGGCTTGAAGCCAATTTTAAAAGTGAACCAACATTCCGTTGACGATTCGCCGAACCTGATCGACGAAACGCCTGTCCCCATTATCCCCAAATTGAATTTAAACAAATCAAAGGCTCCCATTAACACACACCCACACACAACATGATAAATTTATCACTACTGCGTTTAAAGACAATCTCATATGGTTTGCCCTTAAGAATGGCGTCACCTGGTCTATCATCGGGCAAAACATTTCATTTCATTCCAATTGGGTTACTCAGACTTCACCTATTTCAAAATTTAACACACATAGAACAAATATTCCCCGTTCCTTTCAACAGCCAAATCCTATTCATGAGTTCATTAGGAAAGGAAAACAAAGTATTAACAGTAAAAGAATTTAAGAATCATTTAGAAAATCAAGACAAGGGCAAGAAAAATTTTACAACAATGTAGGACTGCTTGCACACTTGAGCTTCAAAAAGTTAGATAATTCTCAACAATGGCACTTCAAGGGATGTGTAGTAGAGGAAGGAAATTTGAGTGAAGTGAATGTGTTAGTGAAAGGCTGAAAAGGGTTTTATAGGTGAGAGATGGAAGATGGATAGGTTGAGGGGAAGGTGGAGAGTTAATGTTGGTGTATTGATGGGAAGTGGGAAGGTGTAAAGGTGGGAAAGTGGAAAGGTGAAAAAGAAAGAAATATGGGAAAGTGAAAATATTGGGTAATGGAGAGACAAAAATGAAATGGAAAAATGGTAAAAAAAAGGGGAACTAAGGGAATATTTGCAGAATAGGGCGGCTTATCTTATATTTTGGGTTCAGTGGGTCCTCTCTTTAGTTTCCATTTTGAGAAAAATTCATACCTCGACCGGTGCTACATAGGCAGTTCGCCGAAGCATATCGACGTTCCGCCGCTTTACTTTTCCTCTGCCGGGTATTTGTTCCCAGTTCTCTGTTTCTCAGTCGGCAACCCACCGGCGGTTCACAGATTGGATAGGTAATCCTTCGGTGTCTCGCTGCTTAGCTGCCTAAGCTTCAGGTCCTCTGTGTTACATCGGCAACCCACTAGCGGTCAACAATTTTACTTTGGCAGTTCGCCGATGGGTCTGCCGGTCATTTGATCCAATGCCCCAGCCTTCTTTTTTGCACTCATCTTGAACAACGGTTTACGCTTCTGGATCGGCGACTCACCGATTCAGCATCGTTCCTCTCTATGTGGCTTGTTTCTTTGTTCCTTACTTCATAGCTCCTACAAAAACAAAAATAATGATGACAAAAAAAATTCACTAAACACTTGGGTTGCCTCCCATGAAGCACCTTAGTTAACATTGTGGCACGACGTAGATCTCATTCAACACCTCTTTTTTTGATGGATCATCATCCGACTCCGTCTCCTTCAGCTTCAGTCCCTTGTCCTCCTCCTCATTTTGCAACACTCCTATTACCTTGCCTTATGGGGGGGGTGTTTCAGTTGATGGACACACCTTGAAGGTGACTTCGTCACTTCCAACCCAGAATTTTAGCTCTCCAAGCTCCACGTCCACCACGGCTCTCCCTGTAACTAACAACGGTCTTCCCAAAATAATGGGTACATACACATCCATTTCCCAATCAGGGATGACAAAATCAGCAGGTAGGATAAACTTCTGCACTCTTACCCACACATCTTTTAACACCCCCACCAATTTTTTTATGGACCTATCTGCCATGAGCAACCTCATCGATGTTGGCTTTGTGCTTCCAAGTCCCAATTTCTTGAAAATGAGTAGGGGCATTAAATTTATGCTGACACCAAGATCACATAGAGCTTTTTTAAACACACATATCTCAATTATACAGTGGATTGTGAAAGTTCCTGGGTCTTCCCGTTTGGGGGAAAAGTTATATATCATCATCGCACTACAATGGTGCTTTTTGTCCCCACTACCTGCATCAACCACCTTTTTCTTCTTAAAAAATTCTTTCATAAGCTTCACATAACCTAGTATTTGGAGGAGAGCATCCACTAACAGTATATTTATGGACAACTTGCTAAACATGTCAACAAATTTTTTGAACTGGCCATCCTTCTTGTTCTTGGCCAAACGTTGTGGATAAGGAGGTGAGACCCTTGATTCAACCTTGTCATCAATTAGGGCTCTCCTTATCATTATCAGCCTGTGAGAGGATTTCATCATCCTTCCCTTCTCCTTCCTCTTCAATCTTATCCTCACTCCTTGGGGTCTTTGGCATTTTGTTGAATTCAGCTTCCTTATCCGATTTCGGGTCATTGACCTCTTTGGAATTCAATGGTGCATCTCAATCACCTTGCCACTCCTAGTGACATAGCCATGCATTGATTATCTTTCTTTGGATTAGGCATTGTGTCACTAGGAAGCATTCCCTTCATCTGGGGGTTCATTTAAGCTGACAAGTGATTCATTTGGGCCTCCAAATGCTTGATGGAGGCTGAATGTGAACTCATGTCACTCACACCCAGCTGACTTTCTTTAGAACTCTAGATAGCATTTCTTTAATTTTTGAGCTACCCGTGCCACTCACACCCGGCTGACTGTGGGAGTTCCCAACTTTTGGAGGGGGAACATATGGGTTCGAACTCCAGTGATAGCGATCAGCCTCTTGATTTGGCTCCCTATTACCCATCTTTCATTTCTTTCAGGCCATCCCTGCGGCTCACGATTTCTCCAACCTTGATTGTCATCCCTTGGGCGCCATGGGCCTTGGTTTTCTCCTTGGAATCCGGGTCGAGGACCTCCCATTTGGTTGCCCATGTATTGACATTCTTCTTAATATCTCGGTGGTGATGATTCTCCATCATATTGCAAGGGACCTTGCATTCCCACAATATTTACCACCTTGGGCCCTGCTCCCATTACATATTTTGTCATCAATTCTAGCTGTGTCATCATCTTGGTAATATTCTCATCCTTTTCTTAATCCCTTTTTCGCAATTCAGCCGCCAATGCGCTTGAGCTGATCTCATGGGTGGATACATTTTTCTCTCGCATGTGCCAAGCCCTATTGGCCTTTGTCATTCTGTCTAGTAGGGCTTTGGCCAACTCATATGTTTGATCCATGATAGAACCACCAACTAGGTTGTTGACCACGAACTTTTTGATGGAATCAAAGGCCCTATAGAAGATTTGGAGAAGCACTCCATCCGGCAGTCCATGATTTGGACAAAGAGAAACCTTCTTTTTGAACCTTAACCATGCCTCATGCAATGTCTCTCCCGGTTCTTGCCTGAAATTAGTGATGTCGTCCCTCAGATGCAGAATCTTTGATGTAGGGAAAAATGATCCAAGAAAGCCAACCCGGAGGGAGTTCCTCCAGCAACATTGTTGCCTCCCCCGTTAATGAGAAGGGAAAGAGTCTCAACCTGATTGACTCTTGACTGATATTTGTAATATTGAAGGGCTGGCATATCTCCAAGAAGTTTCTCAAATGCTGATTTGCGTCCTTACTTGGTTTACTGCCAAAGAGTCCCTTCATTTTCAACAAATGCAGCATGGTTCTTGTGACATGAAATACCGCATTTCTTATCGTTGGTGGTAGGCGAATGGATCCAGCAATTTCCAGCATCACTAGATTATCCTCATCGTGCTCCATGTTGCCTTCCACTGAGCTATCCCCTGCTTGGGAGTGATGATGCATGTGGTTGTAAGATCCTAACAACACAGCAAACTCAATTCAAATAGCTACGATGAAAAACTATTTCAACTTAACAATCAACACAGGAATATCAAGCGCTAGTCCCCGGCAACGACGCCACTTTTGATAATATCCAAAATATATCCTTCATGAAAAGAATATACACGGCTGAAGTATCAAAACAAGTAACCCGATGAATGTCGGGATCGAATCCCACAAGGACTAGTGAATGATAGTTATGAGTGTCGGTTGAGAAATTGAAGTTAGCTTGCACCACGTAGAGTTAACATAAAAACAAATAAATTAGGGGGATTGAAATTTGTAGTGAATTGTGTTTGGATTTAGTGGAATAAAATAGCAAGATCAGCATAGTTGTCAACAAGAGTGTGAAAGACTGGAGATGTGGTGTAGATGATATATACTAACTAGATCGGGACATGCTAGGTCATCTTATGAGTTCAACAAGTGTATATAATATCGGGAAGTGGAAATTTATAGCTTTTTAGCCTTATAACTACCTCTTACTGGACTTTTGTCAAACCTCTATCCACGATTTAGCTCAACCCGATTAGATTTGGATTAGCAGCTGCACTAATTTTTAGCTATTAGCTACTAATGAGGAGTGAGACTGCAATATTAGCTATTTCTAGCCCGATTTCACTATCTCTCATCCATACCCACTATTAAGTTCTCTTTCAATACTTAATTATTATTTTACAAGCAACAATCAAGCAAGAATAAATAGACCCATATCACCATCAATGGATCTTCCTTTACAGATTGAAGAGAATCTAACAGATTTACACATTATGTAAACAATATGAAGATGACTCTAGCAATACCAACTCTAATTAAGTATTCATCATCACAACCCTCTAGTTAAAGATTTAGCTACTCATGATTAAGAAATTCAAAAGCACATTCATGAATGACTTCATTGAATTTAATAGCAAGAGTAGTAAAATCAAATTCACAAAATAATCTCCTACAACGGCTGAAACTTATTATTACAAAGAAGAAGTAGAGAAGAGTACTATTTCCAAGTTTTCCAATAAAAATCTCCCTATCTTTTCTAAGAAAATGTTCTAAAGCTCAAACGGGAAACACTCTGCTCTCTCTCTCTCTCTATAGCTCTCTATATCATTACACAGTACTTTATCTGCTTTTTATATCCTGAAAAGTAGGGCACTTTTTATCTCTTTTCCCTTACTGGACAATTATATCCCTAAGCACCATTCTGGAATTGGCGGAGACACTGGCTGTTCGTCGGTCCCAATTTGTGAGCCACTGGGTGTCTTATCTGAGCCCTCACTCAGCTCAAGTGAGCATCGACAGTTCACCCGACGTTTAGCCGATACCAATCTGTGAACCGCCGAATCTTTATGCTCTTTTCCAGAAAACTTGGTGTCTTTTGGCGACTGGAGCGGTGAGTCGCCGTTGGCAACTCACGATTCGACGGTGGCATTGTTCCTCAGAGGCAGTGATAATCGGCCTTTTGGCCGGCATTTCGCCAGTTTTCATCGGTGTACTGCCGATTTGTTCTCATTTTCTTCTTTTTGCTCCATTTTTTGCTCTTTTCTACACATTTAGGCATCTGAACACAAAAAATGCAAAAAGGCCATAAATCCATATAATCAACTCAAGAAATAAGCAAAAACTCAAGTTAAGAGCCTAATGAGTTGGTAAATTACCAATTCATTACCTAGGATACTTCCAAATCTAATGCTCTAATACCAAGTTCGTCACGACTTGAACATAGGCCCGGATCGAGACATGGGACAAAGAACCCCGAGAGGCTCCAAGTCAACCCATGGCATGAACATAACATATACATTCAACATAATCAAGCGGAAGTGTAATGTATATAATATAGCGGAAGACTGAAAGTATCATAACATCTGAATACATAACACAAGGCTAAAACTGAATGCATGCTATGTCTGAAAAGCCCCTACTACTGACGAGTTGATGGGAGAAGATCCCAAATAACTCACTATAGTCTAAAATTGAAAATACTAAATACAACTGATAAAGGGCTCTCAGAAGATGAGGACTCACGCACTGCTTGCTAAATAGGTCTAAGTGATAAACAAAACTAGAGATGCAGCATAGACTGAACTCTCGAACTTGTAACATGAGACAATATAGCATAAGGTATGCAGTCAGTACTTGAAATGTACCGGGTATGCAAGGTGAGTAAAAGGAACAGTTAAAATACATAAGAGTGCATAAAAATAAGACAACATTAATGTAAAGTAAATATCATAACATAACATGAGGGCTCAGAGTTTTCAAATCAATCATAACTCATTTGTAATAATAATCATAGGAAAACTTTTAGAAAATTAACTTGATCCAAAGTAACATAACATAACAATGCATAAAAACATGCAGAACAATGGGAGGACTCATCATAACCGACACCATTATGATAGAGCCTTTACATGATGCCCCAACTATCTCACTCAAGTGGGTAGATTCGTATCGGGCTTGCCTAGCAAGGGACGTGCAATATGTGATATCACAAAAAGGGGATCCATTAACATTTGGATATATATAAACCTACTGTGGTACGTAGTTCTGAGACCGGCGTAGTCCTTTGAATGTCGGGCTACTCGGTGCTAAACACTACTCCCAAAAACATGCACATCAAGACTTGTATAGTAACCGTAAAATCATTCATGATGTTCATGGACAAATATATAATAACATCATTGATCCCCATTTAAAATACATGTTTATCCATGAACAAGGGCCCATGAATTGGACAAGAGTCATAAATCCATCAATCATGAAATCCATGCAAATTGTAAAAACAAATATAAACTTGACATTTCATAAATCCATGATAAGTACTTGAGAGATATCAAATCATAAAGCATAAATCATAATTGTGCTAATAAGATCAAAATCATAGTGAAATCACAACTTGATTTTTCATAAAAAATACATAATTGGGAATAATTGGATTTAAATTTAAATCTATAAATTTATATTCAAAATAGTCATAAAATCTGGCCATAGATCATAAAACACGATTTAATACATGGAAGGAATTTACCCATAGATGAGAATTTCAAAAGAATTGGAATAAACCTCATAGATCATGAAACTTGAATTCTAGAATTAAAATCCATGGAATTGAGAAGAGTGTAGGATATGAGAGTGAAAGAAACTCTCATTCATGGCCTCACATACCTAGGTAAGTTTGATCAACACTTCCCCTTGAAAGCCCAAAATTGAAGAGAATTTGGAGAGATTCTTCAACTTGATCTTTAAGGAAAACTCTAAGTTGCATGCATGGGAATGGTGAGGCTTAGAATAGGTTTAATACCCTTAAAACCCTCCTAACTGAGCTTAATATAACGTTGTTTAGGACCTTAAGTCTTAGGAATGATGAAAATACCCTTAATGCAGGAAATACAGGTCATTGCATATTCCTCAAGATAGCTGAAAGTACATGAGAAGAACTAACACATGCATGACTTAGAAGGCAGTGGCGGTATTTGCCCTGAAAATCTGGAGGCATTACCTATATGGGGCCTGTTGTGAGGTGTTCACAGAGCATCACAATTTTGAGATTTCTTCTCAAAATGACTCATTGTACTGGTCGTTGGTCATACCTCAATGTCACGAATCGTGGTTGGCTTTTGTAGTCACCATTGTTTTGCCTGAATTCTGAAGTTTCCCATGGATCAAACAACAAATTGTGCCATCAAATGATGGGTCATTAGATCCATCTGTTACCACTTCTACCAAAATCTTTGCCCCTTCCTGCGAGTGCAAAGCACAACTTATTGTTCATCACAGTGAGTCGTACCATGACTCATGCCTTACAACCTTGACACCCCTAAACCAACCAACGACTCCCTGCCACGATCTATTATTTACCATACTGAGTCGTACCAAGAGTCGTACCTTCCTGGCATGATACATAAGCAGCTTCCTATGACTCCTAACTACGGCTCGTGACATGATCCCACGAGTCGTACCTTGACTTGTTCCCACTGAACTTCTAAAGAAGTTTCTGACCACGAACACTTCCACGAATCGTACCTCCTCACCACAACTCGTTCCAAGAGTTGGACACCTATCTAATCCCGAGGCTAGTCTTAGGAAATTTCGTGGTATAATAGTTTGTGAAGGGTTTTGTGGCCATTGCCTCTTGGCTGACAAGGCCGACCCAGAAGGACGTGCCCTTAGTGGTCAGAGGAGTGTATGGAGAGCTTTCAAAAGCTTGAAACCTTGTTAACCATGGAACCTATTTTAACGTTATTGATGGAAGGTAAAGATTTTATAATTCATTGTGATGCCTCACAGTCTGGCTTGGGTGCTATGTTAATGCAGGAAATACAGGTCATTGTATATTCCTCAAGATAGCTGAAAGTACATGAGAAGAACTAACACATGCATGACTTAGAATTGGCAGTGGCGGTATTTGCCTTGAAAATCTGGAGGCATTACCTATATGGGGCTTGTTGTGAGGTGTTCACAGAGCATCGCAATTTTGAGATTTCTTCTCAAAATGACTCATTGTGTTGGTCGTTGGTCATACCTCAATGTCACGAATCGTGGTTGGCTCTTGTAGTCACCATTGTTTTGCCTGAATTCTGAAGTTTCCCATGGATCAAACGACAAATTGTGCCATCAAATGATGGGTCATTAGATCCATCTGTTACCACTTCTACCAAAATCTTTGCCCCTTCCTGCGAGTGCAAAGCACAACTCATTGTTCATCACAGTGAGTCATACCATGACTCATGCCTTCCAACCTTGACTCCCCTAAACCAACCAATGACTCCCTGCCACGATCTGTTATTTACCATACTGAGTCGTACCAAGAGTCGTACCTTCCTGGCATGACTCATAAGCAGCTTCCTATGACTCCTAACTACGGCTCGTGACATGATCCCACGAGTCGTACCTTGACTTGTTCCCACTGAACTTCTAAAGCAGTTTCTGACCACGAACACTTCCACGAATCGTACCTCCTCACCACAACTCGTTCCAACAGTTGGACACCTATCTAATCCCGAGGCTAGTCTTAGGAAATTTCGTGGTATAATAGTTTGTGAAGGGTTTTGTGGCCATTGCCTCTTGGTTGACAAGGCCGACCCAGAAGGACGTGCCCTTAGTGGTTAGAGGAGTGTGAGGAGAGCTTTCAAAAGCTCGAAACCTTGTCAACCATGGCACCTATTTTAACGTTATTGATGGAAGGTAAAGATTTTATAGTTCATTGTGATGCCTCACAGTCTGGCTTGGGTGCTATGTTAATGCAGGAAATACAGGTCATTGCATATTCCTCAAGATAGCTGAAAGTACATGAGAAGAACTAACACATGCATGACTTAGAATTGGCAGTGGCGGTATTTGCCCTGAAAATCTGGAGGCATTACCTATATGGGGCCTGTTGTGAGGTGTTCACAGAGCATCACAATTTACAGTATGTGTTCTCCCAGAAGGATCTCAACCTGGGACAACGGAGATGGATGGAACTGCTTAAGGACTATGATGTCATAATTTTGTATCATCCAAGGAAGGATAATGTGGTGACAAATACTTTTAGCTGGAAAGTATTAAGTATGGGTAGTTTGGCTTGACTAGTAGCTGCCCGGCGCCCGATGGCCAGGGAATTTCAGACATTGGCCAACAGTCTTGTGAGTCTTACACTAGCGGAGTCGAGTGACATATTGGCCAGTGTGGAGGCTAGATCACCGCTACTAGAGGAAGTAAAATCTAGGAATTTTAAGGATGCAAGGCTGAGTAAAATTCATGACCAGGTCTACCACGGGAAGACGAAGAGGTAATGATACATGATGAAGGAGTCTTGAGGATAAGAGGGCGTGTATGTGTTCCTTGGGTTGGTGAGATAATAAAAACTATCTTGTCAGAAGCTCACGGCTCGAGGTACTCTGTACATCCTGGAGTCACCAAGATGTATCATGACATAAAGTGACACTATTGGTGGAGCAGGATGAAGAGAGACATTGTTGAGAAGGTTTCCTAATGCTTACACTGCCATCAAGTAAAATTTGAGCATCAGAAACCTGGGGGAGTACTCCAGAAAATGCCCATCTCAGAGTGGAAATGGGAGCAGATAGCTATGAACTACATTATTGGCCTTACAAAGATATTAGAGAAGTTTAACTCCATCTGGGTCATTGTTGGCAGACTAACTAAGTCTTCCCATTTATTGCTTTTTTAGGTGACTTAGAATGTCGAGAGGCTGGTCTAACTATATGTGAAGGAGGTGGTTCAATTGCATGGGGTTTCAGCATCAATCATCCCGGACAGAGATACAAAGTTCACTTTCCATTTCTGGAGGACCTTGCAAGTTGAACGAGGTACCAAGTTGGATTTGAACATGGAATTTCACCACAGACGGATGGACAATCGGAGAGAACAATCCTGGTGTTAGAGGACATGCTTTGGGCCTATATGATCAACTTTGGGGGCTATAGGGATAAGTTCTTACCTTTGGCGAAGTTTGCATACAAAAAACAACTATCACTCAAGCATTGGCATGGCGTTATTTGTGGCTTTATATGGGTGAAAATGTAGATCCCCTATCGGCTGGTTCGATGCATTCGGGGTGAGACTGCTCCTCCAGAATGGCTGGTAATACCACTTAAGGGAGGATAGACCATGGGGCACTAATTTGTTAAAGGAGTCCTTAGAGAAAGTCAAGGTGATTCATGAAAGGCTTGTGGCTGCTGAAAGCAAGAAAAAACAGTATATAGATTAGAAGGTGAGGGATATGGAGTTCATGGTGAGAGAGCAAGTCTTGCACAAGGTTTCCACCATAAAGGGAGTGATGCAGTTTGAAATCTAGGGAAAACTTAGCCTGAGACTCATTGGGCAATTTGAAACTATTCAATGTGTAGGATAGGTAGCTTATGAACTGGCCTTGCCGCTAGGTTTTCCCAGAGTACATCCAACATTTTATGTCTCCACACTGAAGAAATACCATGGAGAAGGGTCTTACATCATCCAATGGGATTCGACACTACTTGATGAGAACATGTCTTATGAGAAAGAGCTTGTGGCTATATAAGCAGGGAGGTCCATAAGTTAAGATCGAAAGAGATCATGATGGTAAAGGTCAAGTGGAAGAATCGTACAGTAGAGGAACCAACTTGGGAGATCAAAGTGGACTTGCGAGAAAAATACCCCCAGCTATTTGTGGAATCAGGTAATTTCTTTCCTTAATTTCTTTAGCCGTTCATGGATTTAATTAGTATCTGATGTAATGATCCGTCTTTCATTACAGGAAAGTAAGTCCAGAACACCCTATTTTTGCCTAGGTGAATAGTGAATATGTTGGGGAAGTATTAATTAGAATTGGGTTTGCGGAATGACAACGGTGCAACAATTTTGAGCTACTGGTTAATGGGGACCACTACAGCGGTGGGAGTGCCGCTATAATGAGACCGTCATGACGGTTGTTGCTATGCCATAATAAAAGGGGAGGACTAACCATTTGGTTTGCCGTGGTGGGGTCCTGGTCGCCACAGAGGGCCTGCTATAGTAGAAATACAACTGCTGCAGCAAATTTCGGGAGGTAGTNGTCATGACGGTTGTTGCTATGCCATAATAAAAGGGGAGGACTAACCATTTGTTTGCCGTGGTGGGGTCCTGGTCGCCACAGAGGGCCTGCTATAGTAGAAATACAACTGCTGCAGCAAATTTCGGGAGGTAGTAATACGATTTAAGTGGGGATCTCGAGGTTTTTCACCCCATTACTCTAAGGCACGAACTTTTAGAAGAAAAGGGAAATTTTCCCAAGGGCAAAGTAATTCTTCTTCCCAAGGTAAGGTTTATGGATTATTCCTTCTACTTTAAATTCACTAACACCATTGAATCAAGAGGAGAACCTCTCGCGGTGAAATTTTTAAGCAAAGAACCCTAGGTTTTCTAGGGCTAATTAAAGGAGAAGGGTTGGGTGTTGATTCCCAGACATAGGAATGAGTAATGAATGCTAACTAGAGTTAATGTGGTTGTAGAACTTTGTGTACGAGACTTTAATACCTAGAATTCGGTGAAGTTGGAACCCTTAATCTTAAAAATTGCTTTAAGGGGGTTGGAAGGGTAGAAAATCCATGAATTAGAATGGAATGAACATTGTAGGACTGAGTTTTCATAAATTACTCCTTGAGCATGGGATTAGATCGTAAACGAGGGTAGAATTTGGTGGGTTGAATTTCCTAAAACCCTTATTTTAAGAGTAGTTATGAAGCACTCTTGTGAATGTTGTTCATAGATTTTGAGTGTTCCGAGGCTTTGAGGAAAGACAAGGCTCCAACAGTGTGATTGGCAATCGAATTATCCGGTCGAGGTAGGTTATGATTTATAAGGAGTTATACTTTATATAATGGTGTGTATGTGTGTGAAATGATAATGTGCTTGGTTGGTCCTCAGACACTAATTATTGTTACTACTACACATGTTAAATTCTATTGGTGAAGTGAAGTTGATATGATGTTGCTACTTATATTGTGTGAAACATGGGTTTTTAAGATGTTATATGTGTTCTTTCGTATTGCCATGGAAGTGATAGATGATTGGTAAGTATAACCGAGTTGATGGAGGTAAAACGTGGCCTCCCAAAAGTCATATCATTGACTTAGTGATAACATATCGAGTATGAGAATTAAAGTGGATAATATGCTTTATCCTGAGATGAGTGGCTCATGCCCATGGGAAGCATTCGGGAGACCAGTTATGATTGAGTGGCTCATGTCCGAGGGGAGCATCTAGATGAGTGGGGGCGTATTACGTTGGTACAGTACATGGATTTGTAGAGCCCCTATAGGTCATGACTGGAAGGGCAAAAATAAGACCCTCCGACATGTGTGTACAATGATGTCCATTATTAAGCGATTATGGTGATGTGATGGAGGCATGTTCGCAGCACATCATAGATGGTACGATACCAAGATAGAACTTGAAAAGTAAAGATCGATTCGAGAGTGTGAGAACCTGGTGAAGCCGAAATCCTTGCTTGTGTAGTTTATATGTGTTAGCAATGTTGATGTGCTTATTATGACTTGTTATGGCTTGTAAAGTAACATATGAGTCTGTCATGAGTTGATGGATGGTTTGTCAGGATTCCATTGTATATTACATTTAGTCAATGGTGCATTAACTACGAAATTTGTGGCTATGCATAATTTGTACGGAAATTATGAACTGGTTGTTGAGATTTGCTATAGGGGAACTGAAGCTGGTTAGCTGAGACACATTGCTGTGTCACAATCTAGGTGGTCGTGATTGACACCCACCCTATACCCCCCGATGAGTGAACCAACGAGTCGCAACTAATTAGCCAATCTCAACCATGATACAACTAAATCACCTCATAAAGATAATAGCGGAAGCCTTAAACAAATTAAAAGAAAACAAATGCCAAATCTATCTATTACATCCCCAAAAACATAAAGGTCATTACACATGAGGACATCTACCTAATATAGTCTAATAAGAGTTAATTAAGAAAATATAAAAGGCAATGTCTGAACAAAAGATAAATCTTCTGCTACGGAAGCGTAGCAGTACTTCTGGATCTGCTCACCTTCAACAATCTCGCTGCTGCTCTAAAGATGGGGACAAGATGAACTTTCTCAATTGAGGTCTGCACTCAGAAAAGAAGTGCAGGTGTAAAATCATTACGATAAAATATATTGGTAGGCATCATCGGCAGACCTTAAATAATAACACATATATAGTGAAATAAAAACCTGCAATACCAAAACAAAAATTCATTAAATAACACTCATTCTAGAATCAAGAAGTGTCAGGTGTTCAGCTGGCCTGCTCACTGGATTGGGCCTCTCGGTAGCAGTACTTGACCGCTGCAATGGTCTCGCCACAACAGTAAAGGTACCATTGCAGCGGTACTGCCTTGGAAGTAACTCAACTTAACTAAACACCTGAGTTCTCCTTTAACCATTCTCTACATTCAATTCACTTCAACCATACAAGTTATACATAATTGTAAATCCAGCAACCAATGTACCACTAATTACATAGAGTATCCAATGGAATCCTCACAATCGATCCCTCAAATCATCACAAACTCGTACGTGACTTTACAATTAATGAGAATTGTCATAAACACATCAATATGCTAACATATAAACTATACAACAAGGAAATTCAGTTTCATTCAGGTTGTCACATTTTCAAACCTTTCTATTTGGTATCGTAACAATTAATGATGTGCCGGGAACATGCCTCCGTAAAACTTAACATCACTGTACGTACATACCAAAGGGTCTTATTTCTATCCTTCAAGTTATAAGCTGCAGGGGACTCTTGGATATCTTTACAATTCATAGTTCACTTTCATGAAAATACGAAAGGACACATATAACATCCCAAAAATACTCAATTTCACACCACATAAGTAACAACATCATATTAGATTCAGTTCATGTCATGACCTGAGCATAGACCCCGGATCGAGACATGGGACCTAGAGCCACGAATGACCCCAAGCTAACCCATGACACATGCATAACAATTCAAGAGCATAACTAATGTGGAAATTTAAATTATTTCATGAACAAAGAAGAAGTATGAATACATATATCTTAAGAGCAAAGAAGAGTTAACGCTCGACAATACTGAACATCAACATAATGTCTGATAAGCCTCTAAACTATCTAATGAGTTGATGCGACAACACCCACAACTAGCTCTAAAGTCTGGGACTAAATAACAAAACAACACTAAACTAAATGTCCTTGGAATATGAGGATTCACCTACACTGGCTAAACTGGTTTGATACAAAATTAGGACTAATGGCGCGGCTGAGTCTAATTGCTCGGACCTATATCATGAAACGATATAGCATAGAGTATGCGATTAGTACTTTGAATATAATGAGTATCCAAGATAAGTAAAAATGGACTAATAAAACACATAAGAGTTCATAAAAATAGGACAATTCAAAACATGAAGTGATAGTCATAGCATAAACATGAGGGCTCAAGGTTTTCAAAGCTATTCATAAAATAATCGTAATTGTAATCATAAGAGGAACCTTGTAAATCATAACTTGAGCACAAACATGACAATGCTTAAATCATAAGGGAACAATTGGAGGACTCAACTTAACCGACACCATCATGATAGAGCTTACATGATATCCCAACTATCTCGCTCAAGTGGGCAGAGTCGTCCCAAGATTTCCAAGGCAAGGGACATAAATGGCCTGATATCACTATTAGGGACCTCGTAGAGTCAACCAAGAATATAATCCTATGGTGGCACGTAGTTCTGAGACCTCGGAGTTTACCTAAATATCGAACCTACTCGGTACTAGACACTACTCCCAAAAACATTCACATGAGGGCTTTTATAAAATATCGTGAAGTCATACATAAGGTTCATAGACTAGTTTAAATCATGATATGCATGAACATGCTTAAAATACGTAATCTAGCCATGAAAGGAGGGCCTGTGAGCCAACCATAATCATAATCTTGATAATCGTAAAAGTCATGCATATTTGAGAAAAATCCTCATACTTGAAATTTGTAAATTCATAAAGAGTCTTTGTAGGAATTCATGTATCATAAATCATAAAACATAAAGTAGGTCTTGAGAAAATTGAAGGTTATAAGATAATCAAACAAATTCATATGGAGGAATTTTAGCCCTAAAATTTCCTAATCATAATGGAATCACAAGATATCATAATTTCATAAAATACTTGAATAGATCATAAATCCTATTATGAAAATCATATTTTCATATCAAATCAGCTCTATCCATAAAGGAATCATGAGCAAATTCCAAAATCCAACATAGAAACTTAATTTTTGAAATTAGGGCTTTGGGGAAATTGGGTGATCATACTTTTGATTGAGCAAGGGACATGAGGTTGAAAGGAGCCCTCATTGATAGACCCACATACCTAAATTGATCAATCCCTAACTGAAATTGAAAGCCCACTTGATTCTAGAAGAAACTTGAGGAACAACCCTAGGAATTTCTTGAGAGCCTTGAGAGAATTGATTCTTCAATTTAGAATGTTAGGAGAATAATGAGTTACTTATGGTGAATAATATCCTTAATACACTCTTTTTCATGCTTAAAACAACGTAATTTAGGATCCTAGAACTTAGAATTTATGAAAATACCCTTAATGAAAATTCTGAAAAATATACACTGCTAGTGGTCACGACCCTTACCACCAGTCGTACCATGAAGTGATGACTCGTGATCACCTCCCATAGTCACCATTGGTAGTAGGACTGGTTCCTAAAGATCATACCACGGACACCCATGATGAGTCGTTACATGTCACGACAGGTCATAACACCACTCGTGACAAAACACCCGCACACAGAACTTTCAAACTACGACCCTTATCATGACTTGTTGTTCACCACAACAAATCATACTGTTAATCGTGGTATTTGTTCCTTACTCTGTAGGTCCAAACAAAGACTTCTTTCGATGGCCCATTACCACTACCTTACGAGTCGTATCATGACTCGTCGCATCGACCAATGAGTCGTACCTTAGCTTATTGGTCCAGAACCTTCTACTTAGCCCTTCATCACGACCCTTTAGTTCAACCGATGACTCTTACTACGAGTCATTCTGAGAGAAAAATGCATATTCTTCTGCTAATCTCATTTCCACATTCCAAAACCTAATCTTAGAAGCTTTTGAGGTATTACAGTTCATCAATTGAATTTAATAGGTGAATTGTTAACAACAAATGGTGTCTGGGGACCAATCCAACATATTATCATTCCACACACATACATATCATAATATAAAGTCTAACTCCTTCTAAATCATAACCTACCTCTCAATTAGAGGATTTGAACGCTAATTACTCAGGTGGAGCCTTGCCTTTCCTTAATGCCTCGGAACATCTGAAATCTACAACAACAATTATAGGGTAATCTTTTATTAACTATTCAAATAAGGGAATAGGAAGTTTAAGATCCCCAATTCTACCTGGTAACACGGTTTCAATCGCTACCCACTAAAAAGTTCATCACGTTCTATTCACATAACAATCATTACTATCCCGAGTAATGCAGTTCCCACTCCTTAACCCCTTATTAGGATTTACTAGGGCTAATAGTCTTACTTTATCAAACTGCGGATCTCAATTACCCTACCCTTATGCACCTGCATTCACAATTCCCTAAGAGGTGCTCCTTACTCCTTTCTAGACCTAGGGACCAACACCGACTAGTTCTTCATTAGTCAGCCCTAGTTTCACCATTATAGGATTCTTCAATTAGGAATTCCACCATTAGAGGTCCCTCCACCCCCTGATTTAATGGGGTTAGGGAGTCAAAAGTAGAGGGAATAAATAAAAATGCCTACCTTAGGAAAGGAGAACCGCTCTGCCCTTTGAAAAATTGTTCTTAGCTTCTAACAGTTTGTGCTTTAGAATAATGGAGTAATGTCACGCCCCATAACTGGGGGAGGGCGCGACTGGCTCCCCATACCTGACTAACTGGGAAGCCGACTATATGACATCTGTAACTGTAACAGTTAGGCCGTCCAGGCCACCTGTCACAATCAACTAGAGCAAAAACTGGACCCATAATGTCTCAACAATACAAGGTAAACAACTGAAATGCAAACAAGGCTATGAGTATGCTAAACTAAACATCAAAAAGCCGACAAGGCTACAAACTGAATACCATTGTACACACTAAGTCCATAGAGCCTCTAAAGAGTAAACTGACTGATGGTCAGAACAGGGCTCCGACCTACCCATCACTGCATCTCAAAACTCTAACTGAAACAAAACCGTCTTAGCTCCAAAAAGAAAGGAGCATACCAACACATCCACTAATTTCACGAACTGCTACTGCAGTTGGCAATCCTGACCTCTACCTGCACCTGCGGAACGAACGCAGGTCCCCAGGCGAAGGGATGTCAGTACGAATGAAATGTACTGGTATGTAACGCAAAAAACTGTAAACATGTAAGATAGAAATGATAACTGAACCAGAAATAAAGAATAGTAACAACCGGGAATCCTGGAAAATGAAACCTTACAACAAGTCAATACTGAAGTGCAAATGCAACCAAGCAATGCACAATAAAAATTATAATTGTAATGCCAGAAACCAGCGAACCATAAATCCATATATAAAATTCATCCAGCCGGTGTACCATATCAGGGAAAAATAAAAATATCTTCAGCCGATGTATCACACCAGGGTAAAATAAAAAAAAAACTCCAGCCGATGTACCACAGCATGGTAAAATAAAAATATATCCAGCCGATGTACCACACCGGGATAAAATAAAAATATCTCCAGCCGAT
>JACEIK010003742.1:88115-124733 GCA_018107945.1 Datura stramonium | reverse complement strand
CTAGTTTTAGTACTAAATTCGGCAAAAACGGTAACTTATAATACTAATATTAACTATACTTGAACTAACAAAATACGGTTCAAAACGTATAATTTCTTGAGAATTCAGAAGGGAAAATGCTTACTTGATGCCTATGACCATATAGAAATTAGTTTGGAGCAATTCTGATGACTTTTGCTCGGCGGGGTTATGATTTGCTGGGATAATTTTGAGAAAATAATTCCATAGTAATGCTCCCTGCGGGCTTAGAACTCGATACCCGAAGTTAATTTAAATTTGGGCAGCATTTAGCAGCATAACCGGAGGAAATTTGGATGAAAATTGCAGGTCCTCTACTGTACGGGACGAAAAATATAATTATGTAATGAAACTAAATGAAGCCACTTAATATATATATAACTTTAGACGATGGACAGGGGGTCCATGACATGGACCCTGTAGTGCCACATTAAGGGCGTGTCACGGAGCCCATCGCGGAGGGGGAGGGTCTGTGACAAGTTGCCCCTTTTGGTAGCTTGTCCGACGTTCTCCCTTGCAACCTCGATTTCGCGCTCGTTTGACCTTTCCCCGGGCCCTTTCTCATATGCGTTGTACTCTAAAACTTTTGACTAACATAAGAATTTTCCGACTTAAACGATAGAAACTTATGGGGTGTAACATCCTCCCCCCCTCCCTTAGGAACATTCGTCCTCGAATGTCAACTTTAACTTACAGGAGTTTAACTCTTTTAACTATTGTTCTGGAAAATTTCTGCAGAGTCTCCCGTATAATATGGATTATCTGAAAATCCTGAAACGCAGAGGAGTCCAATACAGTCACTTCACATAACACTATAACAACTATTTCATAACAAGATGGTAGTCAACTGAACAGTATAAACATCATAAATCATAAAGTAACAACTGAACAACATCTTTACCTTAACTGCATAGTCCGGACTAACCCTGGAATAGGTGAGGATATCTAGACTTCATATCATCCTCAGCTTCCCAAGTCATCTCTTCTTTATTCTTTTTTATCCATAGTACCTTAACAGAGGCAATATCTTTAGACCTCAACCTACGAACCTTCTGATCTAATATTGCCACTAGAACTTCTTTGTAGGCTAACTCCTCAGTAATCTAGACATCCTCAACTGGCACAACTCGGGATGGATCCCCTATACACTTTCGTAGAATTGATATATGAAAGACCGAGTGAACAGACTCTTAACTTTGAAGGCAAATCCAACTCGTATGTCACTTGGACTATTCGTCAGAGGATTCGATACGACCCAATAAGTCTCGAGCTTAGATTTCCCTTTTCACCAAACCTCATCACACTCTTTATTGGAGAAACTTTCAGAAATACCCAGTCGTCTACATCGAATTCCAGGTTTCTGTGCCGTATATCAGAGTAAGATTTCTGGCGGGTTTGAGCTGTCAACAAGCGCTCTCTGATAAGCTTCACCTTCTCCTCTGACTGATGGATTATGTTTGGTCATATTAACCCTGATTCTCTGACCTCGAACCAACCAACTAGGGACCTACATTTCCGCCCATATAAGGCCTCATAAGGCGCCATCTGAATTGCCGAATGATAACTGTTATTGTAAGCAAATCTAATAAGGGGTAAATGTTCATCCTAACTACCCCCGAAGTGTAACACACATGCTCGCAGCATATCTTCGAGCATTCTAATTGTACATTCTGCCTTCCTATCTTTCTGAGGATGGAATGTTGTACTCAGGTTAACCGACGTTCCTAAGCTTCCCTAAAATGACTACCAAAATCTAGATGTGAATTGTGCTCTTATGTCAGAAATGATAGAAGTCGGGACATCAGGCAATCGAATTATTTCTCTGATATACAATTCAGCATAGTCCTTGGCGGAGAAAGTAGTCCTAACGGGTAGAAACTGAGCTAACTTCGTCAATGTATCAACAATCACCCAGATGAAATCAAATATGCATATAGTATGGGGTAATCCTGTCACAAAATCCATATTGATTGCCTCCCATTTCTACATAGGCACTGCTATTTCCCGTGTCAATCCGTCAGGTTTTTGGTGTTCAGCCTTTACCTGCTTGCAGTTAGGGCATTGTGCTACAAATTCTGCTACACCCTTTTTCATTCCCGGCCACTAGTAAATCTCTTTTATGCCATGATACATCTTTGTTGACCCTGTGTGAAGAGAATAATGGGAATAATGTACCTCTGCCATGATCTGCTGGCGAAGTTCTTCCATATGTGGAATGCAGAGGTGACCTTTACATCTCAATACCCCGTCTTTGGTTACCTAAAAAGCTGATACTTCCCCTCACTGAACTTTATCTCTTAGTTGTATCATGTTAGGATCTTCATGCTGCAACTCTTTTACTTCTACAACCAGGGATGATACTACAGTATTCTGAATCACTGCCCCACTGTCTCCTGAGTCTACTATTTGGACGGCCAAACTGGCTAACTGGTGCAATTCTCAGGCCAGCTCTCACTGTTCGAGCCTTAAGTGCGCTAAACTCCCCATTGATCTACGAATAAGGGAATCTTCTACAATATTAGCCTTCCATAGATGATAAAAAATATTCACGTCGTAGTCCTTCGACAATTCTAACCAGCGACGCTGCTGCAGATTCAACTCTTTCTGTGTGAACATGTACTGGAGGCTCTTATGATCAGTAAAAATGTCCACGTGTACCCCATACAGGTAGTCTCTCTAGATTTTTAAGGCATGAACTACTGCTTCTAACTCCAGGTCGTGAGTGGGATAGTTCTTTTCATGCTTCCTTAGCTTCCTCGAAGCATAAGCAATCACCTTACCGTGTTGCATTAGAACACACCCTAACCCAACACCTGAAGTATCACAATACACTGCATAACCTTCTGATCGTTATGGCAATGCTAGTACTAGCGCTGATGTCAATCTGTTTTTCAGTTCTTAGAAACTCCATTCACACGCTTTAGTCCAGTGAAATTTAGCTGCTTTCTGAGTTAACTTAGTCAAAGGTGCTGATTAAGTAGAAAACCCCTCTACAAATCTCCTGTGATACCCAGATAACCCCAAGAAACTACGTACCTCAGTCGGAATTGTAGTCCTAGGCCATGTCTTTACTGCCTCGATCTTCTGTGAATCTACTTGAATACCAGCCTCTGACACAATATGGCCCAAAAAGGCTATAGATTTCATCCAAAACTCACATTTAGAAAATTTTGCATACAACTGGCAATCCCTAAGAATTTGGAGCACCGTTCGTAGATGATTTCGTTGTTCTTCTTCTGAAGGGAATATACCAGAATATCATCAATAAATACAATCACAAACAAGTCCAGATACGGCCTGAAGATGTTGTTCATCAGATCCATGAACACTGCAGGAGCATTTGTCAACCCGAAGGACATAACTAAGAATTCAAAGTGGTCATACCTAGTCCTGAAGATCATTTTCAAGATATCTCTCTCCCAAACCTGAACCTGATGGTACCCAGACTTTAAGTCAATCTTAGAGAAATACTTCACCCCTTGTAGTTGATCAAACAAATCATCTATCCTTGGAAGTGGGTATTTGTTCTTGATAGTGACTTTATTTAGTTGCCGATAGTCTATACACATGCGGAGGGAGCCATTCTTCTTTATTACAAATAGAATTGGCACACCCCACAGTGAAGTGCTCGACCCGATGAAGCCCTTATCTAACAGATCTTTAAGTTGTTCCTTCAATTCCCTGAGCTTAGCATGAGCCATTTGGTACGGAGGGATGGATATAGGCTGAGTACCTGGTAATAAGCCGATAGCAAAATTGATTTCCCGTTCAGAGGGAATACCAGGAAGTTCATCTGGGATTACATCTGGAAGTTCATTAACTACTGGAATGGACTGAAGAGTCGGGGGTTTTGCTTGAACATGCTGAACCCTGACAATATGATAGATGCAACCCTTTGCTAAAACTTTCTTGCCCGAAGATAGGATAAACCTACCTTTTGGCATGGCTGCGTTGCCTTTCCACTCCCGTATTACTTCCCCTGGAAAGTGGAATCGGAAAGTCTTGGTCCAACATTCTACATTGGCATAACACAACGCTAGCCAGTCCATACCCATAATTGTATCAAAGTCAATCATTTCTAATTCCACCAAATCTGCTAAAGTCAGGCGACCAACAACCTCTACTATGCAATGCCGGTAGATCCTTTTAGCTATAATAGGATCATCGACGAGTGTGGATACTAAAAAAGATCGCTGAAGAAATTCTGGCGTGATATCAAATTTTTGGGCTACTAGTGGCGCCACATAGGATAAGGTGGAACCTGGGTCAATCAAAACATAAATAGAATGAGAGAAAATGTCCAGCATACCTTTCACTACATTTGGTGACGACTCTAACTCCTGTCGCCTCTGTAAAGCATAAGTGCAATCTGGATTAGTGCTTGAGCTAGATGCCCCTAACCTGCCCCGGCCTCTGCTGGCTGGAGTTGAGGGCCTACGCCCTACTGGAGATGCTGGGGCATGTGACCCTACTGAAGATCTGTCCTGTTGGTCCTGCTCACTGGCTGGACAGTCTCTCATCAGGTGACCCTCCTTTCCACAAGTGTAACACGCCGAAGAACCATACCTGCTTGCCCCAGGATGATGTCGACTACAAATAAGGAAAAGTGGCACAGTGAATCTACTCTGCTTTGAACCTCTTTGCTGCTGCGTACCCGATGGCCGTGAACTCTCGTCGAGTCCTGACTGCCCCCAATGACCTAGTCTACCACCCTGCTACTGCTGTAGAGGTGGAGGTCTGGGTGGCCTGCCTGATAGTCGTGGCTTGGGTCCGCCCTGAAAATCTGCCTGCGTATCACTAGGTCTAGCCCTGCGGCGTTGCTCCTGATTTTCCCTCTCTATCTCCCGTTGCCGCTGCCTAATTTCCTCAATATTCTGAGCAAATGCCTGAACACAGGCAATATCCATGTCTTCTCGCAGTGTAGTCGTAATACAAGTTTCTATGTACTCTTGAAGTAGCCCCATAATGAGCTGGTGCACCCTAGCTGGCATAGTATGTACAAAAGCTGGTGTATATCAGGCTAAAGTGTCAAATCTCATAGAATACTCCTGAACACTCATCGAACCCTGCTCCAGATGCAAAAACTGATCTACCCGGGCCTATCGGATTTCTCGCGGCAAATAGTGGTCCAGGAAGGCCTCTGAAAAGATGGACCAAGTCGGAGGGGGAACATCTCTACCTCGGGACCTCTCCCAACTCTCGTACCATAATACTGCTATGTCCCTCAACCGAAATATCGCCAACTCAACCGACTCTATAGGTATGGCATGCATTACACTGAAGATCCACTATAGCTGGTCCAAAAAGTCCTGAGGGTCCTTATCTTGGTCCGTCCATGTGAACTGCGGGGGACTCAGTGCGAGAAATTCTCAGACCCTCGAACTACCAGGTCCTCCCGAAGACTCTTCAACTATGGGTGCCACTGGCTGACGCTGTGTAGCCATCATCTGAGCTATGATGGCATAGGTATAGAGACTACTGGAGGTGGTGCCGATTCATCTGTCACTCTAGGCGGCTCCTGACAGGGCGGAGACTGTTGGGGAGACTGAGATTGAGTCCCCCTGTCGCCCTCAGATCGGGCTGACTCTGATGGGGCACCCGGCTAGTGCCTTCTCCTGCTGCAATGTCCAACTTCCTGCCAGTCCTGGTTTATCGCATGTCCGACATTTCTCAGTAGACAAGCAGAATATGGTAATCTTAGGGACTCAATCCTATACAGTAATGCTCTATAGAACAACTGGAAGAGAAAGAAGAGTAACCATTCTATCATGTCTCGCAGCCTCCTGTCTATAGAATGTGGTGCACAATACATCCATAGGCAAGACTCAACATAGCATGGCTTGCAGACTCCCTGGGATACGACCTCCTCTAATACCAAATATGTCACGCCCACCTTGGGAGGCATGACTGGCACCTGGTGCCCTACTAGGATATGAACTGACCTGACTAAGCTTATGCACTATTGATGCATACCTAATCTTTAAGTCGAGAAAACAACGGGCTATATCTTGGCTGTAAACATAGCCCCCGGCCGACAAGGCCTTATAGCCACCTGTAAAAGATAATAGCAAACCAGAAATAGGTAATAACAGGGAATCCTATATGGGCCGACAAGACCACCATGACTTCTAATTATAACTGTAAAGTAAATCCAGTACTAAACTAAGCTATGGCCGACAAGACCGATAACTGACAGCTAAACAAGGCCCCATAAGGCAACACGTAAAATAAAGCATACAAGGGCCCCACACGACCAACAAAAACTAACCGCAAGAAATATGAAATAATCTACAAGCTTCTAGGAGTGATATAATGGTCGATACAGGGCCCGGACCTACCCAAAAACTGTACAATCAAAAGAGTATACCTTCTAACTGTTAGCTCTGTAGGAAACGAGCCGACTGCACTACTAATCCTGGCTGGATACTAGAAAGCTCCTAAACTGCATCTATCCCCACCTGTAGGCAAGTAATGTAGCTCCCTAAGAAGGGCGTCAGTACAATATGTACCGAATATGTAAGGTAGTAACTGTAAATAACAGAATGAACTAAAAGGGACTGAAAGTAATTGAACAAAAAGAATAGAGATACTACCTGAATAGTTGAACTTCCTGCTATCTAATATATCAGTACTAATGCAAACAAGAACCTTACCTGGCCCCCATAAGCCAGAAGGTACAACCAGCACAGAATAACCCACCCGGAGCCCCCATAAGCCCTAGAGAGTACACTTCAATCTATATATCCCTAACAAGGTCACACTAAGTCATCTAATAACTATGGCCGTCCGACCAGTCCCCTAGGTTTGCAACTAAGCCCGCTCGGCCCCTGAACTGTAGCTGTGTCTGAGTCTAGTGGATTCCTGATATTTGCACCTCGGACACCAAGCTCGATGGAGGTGTGGTGCCGATACGGCATATAATAGTCCAGCCATGGAATGGACTGTATGAGGCACTCGTACCCCATCTTAATCCCTTGCGGACGGCATACTGCTCCTTGGAAAGATGTCATCTAGCCGCTGGCGGGCGTCGACACAACTAGTAACCCTTTTGTTGGTTATGGAAGGATATATAGGGTAAAGTCAATCAAAAACTAAACATAGGTACTGATTCAACTAATAACAATAGCTAATCCCAATAGATATACTTCTGACTTTCTTACTGGGGTTCAAACTATATTACAATACTCAAGAAACTAACTTTCCAAAGGAATTCGCCTTAACATACCTCGATCGCCGATTTCTGATTAACTGGCAAGTTTCAATTCGTATTCAATAGCCCTTTCCAACCGTAACTGTATTATTGGGAGAATGAAACTAATTTCAGTACTAAATTCAGCAACCGAAAATGATAACTTATAATACTAATATTAACTATACTTCAACTTAACGAAATACAACCGAAAATGTATAATTTCTCGAAAGTTCAGAAGGAAGAAATGCTTACTTGATGCCTATGATCGTATAGAAATTAGTTTGGAGCAATTCTGACAACTTTTGCTCGGCGGGGTTACGATTTGCCAAGAGAATTTTTAGAAAAAACTCCATAGTAATGCTCCCTGCAGGCTTAGAACTCGATACCCGAAGTTAATTTGAATTTGGGCAACGTTTAGCAGCGTAACCATAGGAGATTTTTGGATGAAAATTGCAGGTCCTCTACTGTACAGGACGAAGAATATAATTATGTAGTGAGACTAAATGAAGCCTCTTAATATATATATNGAGTAGATTTGCTAGCGTAGTCCAGTCCCTGTGGGATCGATACTTGGCTTACTTGAGCCATTTACTACTTGTTCAACCACGTGCACTTGCGTGTAGTCATCCAGACGACCGATCAGAAACAATATCTAGACATGTTCGTGATCGTGTTCAGTGATGATATCCTTATATACTCTCAAAGCGAGGAGGAGCATGCCGCTCACTTGAGAGTAGTGCTTCAAACCCTCACGGATCGTCAGTTGTATACTAAGTTCAGCAACTGTGAATTTTGGATAGACTCCATGGCATTCTTGGGCCATGTGGTGTCGAGTGAGGGAATAAGGGTGGATTCTCAGAAAATCAAGGCGGTGAAGAATTTGCCCAGACCGGTGAATCCTTCAGACATTCGAAGTTTCTTGGGCCTAGAAGGCTACTCTCGGAGATTCATAGAGGGTTTCTCATCTATTGTAGCACCTTTGACCAAGTTTACCTAGAAGAAGTTAAAGTTCCAAAGGTCGGAGGCTTGTGACAAAAGCTTCCAAGAGTTGAAGACTCGACTCACTTCAGCACCAGTGTTGACCCTACCTGAGGGTACCGATGATTTTGTAGTATATTGTGATGCTTCCAAGATCGGAATTGGGTGTGTGTTGATGAAACATGGAAAAGTGATAGCTTATGCCTTGAAAATCCATGAGAAGGATTACCCGACCCATGATCTTAAGTTGGCCATGGTGGTGTTTGCATTAAAGATATGGCGGCACTACTTCTATGGGGTCCACGTGGATGTATTTATGGACCACAAGAGCTTGAAATATGTGTTCACACAGAAATATGTCAATCTTCGACAATCGAGGTGGTTGGAGTTGCTAAAGGACTACGACATGAGTGTTCTTTACCACCCGGGCAAGGCTAATGTGGTTGCGGAACTTAGTAGGCTCTCCATGGAAAGTGTGTCCCACGTGGATGAGGGAAAAAATGAGTTTGTGAAGGCTGTCCACCGACTTGCAAGACTATGAGTTAGATTGATCGACTCGACCGATGACAGTGTTGTTGTGCATAACAGGTCAGAATCGTCCTTGGTGGTTGGTGTTATATCCAAGAAAGATGAGGATCTAATTTTAGTAAAGTTGAAGGAAGCCATTCAGAGTCAAAAGGTGGAGGTTTTCTCCCAAAGGGGAGATTGTGTATTGCGGTACCAGAGTCGTTTGTGTGTTCCTGATGTCGATAATTTGCAGTATCGGATATTGCATGAGGCACATGGGTCCAGGTATTTCATCCATCCGAGTTCCACCAATATGTATCACGATTTGTGGGAAATATATTGGTGGAACGACATGAAGAAGGATATTGCAGAATTTGTAACCAGGTGCCCGAACTGTTAGCAAGTGAAAGTTGAGCATTAAAAGTCGTGAGGCGTATTCAGGATATTAGCATTCCCACTTGGAAGTGGGAAGAGATTAATATATATTTCGTTACAGGACTACCTCATACTTGCCGACATCAAGATTCCATTTGGGTGGTGGTCGATAGGTTAACCAAGGCTGCACATTTCCTACCGGTCAAAACCATAGATTCAGCGGATGACTATGCCAAATTGTATATTCAGGAATTGGTTCAACTGCATGGAGGTGTCTCCCATGAAGGGATTCATGTGGTTCAGAAAGAAAGGAAAACTCAGTCCCCGCTATGTTGGTCCCTACCGGGTTATGAGAAGAATTGGTAAGGTAGTGTTTGAGTTGGACTTTCCATCAGAGCTATCTTCAGTACATCCCGTCTTTCATGTATCACTCTTGATAATGTGCTTGGATGATCCAGCCTTGGTTGTCTTAGTGGAAAGTGTTGGTGTGAGAGATAGCCTCAATTATGAGGAAATTCCAATTGCAATCTTGGATTGTCAGGTTCAGAGGCTGAGGAACAAAGAAGTAGCTTTGGTGAAGGTGTTATGGAGAAACCAGCATGTTGAGGGAGCTATGTGGGAAGCCGAAGCGGCAATAATGGCCAAATACCGGCTCAACTCTTCCGGCTCAGTTTCAGTTTGAGGTATCAATTTTTGCCCTAATTCTCTAATCAGTTTCCATGTTCAGTTCATGTGCGCAAGTTTGGTTTATGTAATGATATATTTATGTGACGTCTGAATTCAGTTCAGTTATGTAGTTCTTTTTGGAGGTAGTCATTCCATCAGTTTTCGGTTTAAATAATCAGTATTTGTAAATGATGATTGCTCGTTTATAAGTTTCTGTGTGTTTCTAATATTCAAGGACAAATCTTCCCAAGGGAGAGATATTGTTATACCACGAGAACTCAAAGATTGGACTCGAGAGTTTAAATGGGGAAAAAACTAAAAATCTGGGTTGCAGGCATAGGACGAGTCGTTGGACAACTCGTGAGGAGAGCCTACGAGTTGTCAGGTGACTCGTGGGGAGGCCTGGGAGAATTAGAAAAAGATTAAGGAAAAAGGAGTCCCCACGGCTTGGGAACGACTCGTGGTCAAACACCACGATTCGTTAGGTCATCCGTGGGAAGGAGGTATAAGAAAAATAGAAAAGGCAAGGCAGTGGACTTAAAGGAAGGAGACCATGACTCGTCATGTCAAGCAACGAGTCGTGGTATGAGTCATTGGGTGAAATTTAAATAATCGGTATAAGGAAGGCAGTGCACTTGACCTGTGGCCACCTGTAACGAGTCGTTATGTCATCTGTTAGGACCCCCAGTGATCAGTTAAGACAGTGTACCTGACGGGAAAGGTGACGGATCATTTGGGCATGTAACGAGTCATCAGGTCACCCGTTAGGGTCACCTGGCAGTTATGTTCTGCGATATAGTAAGGGTCTTTTCATAATTTCCTAAGATCCTAAGGCCTAAACTACGACATTTTGGGTTATGAATAGGGAAAATTAAAGGGGTTAAGTTCAGTTTTCTCTTCATTCATGCATGCAAGAATAGTGAGAGATAATTAAAGGACATTCTAGGCTCTTCTCTTCAATTCTTCCAATCTCATTCTTGGGTAATCAAGCGAAGTTAGGAATAAGATATGCGCAAGTATGTAAGGCTATCAATGGGTGATTTCGCCCACACCCATGCCCCTCCTCTATGATTTTTACAAAGATTTCAACATAAACTCATGGGGTTTGGAATTTGATTTACTTAAACTCTAATGATTTGATTATGGGTTTTTTGATTTTAAAATCTTATTATAATCTATGGGTTTGATCAACTTTTGTGATTTAAATTAATTATAATATTGTTGATTTGGAAGTTCTATATATTTAAGTCTAATTATGCATGCCCCATGATGAATTGATTTATGATCTACTTACCCATTAATGATATCAATAAGCCCATCATGAATTATGATTCAAATTATGAATTTATTATGTTACCCATTATGATTTTTATGAAATTCAAACTATATGCACAATCTACAAGTATGTATGAACCTTATGAATCATGAATTATGTTTTTGGCCGACTCACAGGCCTTATGTCATGGCTAGTTCACCTATGTACAAGCATGTTTATGATTATCATAATTTAACTATCCCATGAATTTATGTATGTTATACTATGAGCACTATATATATGTTTTGGGAGAGTATTGAACACCGAGTAAGTTCGGGGCCTAGGTTCTGCCTTGGATCTCATAAACTACGTGCCACCGTAGGTATGTTGGGACCTCCTATGGGACTGTCCCCATCCCAAATGGACCTTTTCATGGTGATGTCACACTTTCATAGTTCGATCCTTGGCAAGGTACGGACACCCTCCCGACTAGGGTTACAAGTCGGGCTTTAGGTGTGCTCATATGGGGTATGTCAGTTAAGAAAATATCCCACTGTTCCTCATGATTTATGCATGTTTATGATTATGATTATTGGTTCAAGTTATGTTCAATAAAACCTTTCTCTTATGATTACGATTATGATTGCCTTACGAATGTTTTGAAAACCTTGAGCTTTACTTTATAATATGATGTTATGATACAAGCATGAAGTCCTACTCTTATGATCATTTATGAGTTTCTATATGTTTTAAATGTCCTTTTTACATACCTTGCATACACAGTACACTTAAAGTACTGACCACATAGTTTCTATGATGTATCATTTCATGATACAGGACCCGGCTCTCAGGTTCACCGTCCTCAGTAGTGTTTCAGAGATTGCTATCAACATACTTGATGAGTTCTCATGTTTTGAGGGCCGTATGCTGAGACTCTATGCTTTTATTTCAGTTTTAGAACTTTTGGGTTAGTTGGGGAGTTGTCCCATCAACCCGTCTTTCATGGTTAGAGGTTTTCAGACTACTATATGTAATCAGTCGTCATGTATGGATGTTGATTGTCCTTTTTCCGTATTTATGATATGTCTACATTTTCTTGTGTTAAGTCTTCCGCTTGTATGATGGTGGCAGATGTATTCTCATGCCATGGGTTGACATGGGGTCTCTCGGGGCTCCTTGTCCCATGTCTACGATCCGGGTGTACGTTCAGGTCGTGACAAAATGGCACCCTACCTCATGGTATAACTGTGCTATTAAATAAGGAAATGGGATAGAAGTCCCATACCTAACAACCCTCTCTCAAATATCCACAACTATGATCTGAGAAAAATTCACTACATACATGACATAAGGCTAGCCACCAGCACAAGCCAGTCTAGTGTCATCTGATTATTGGCCTGTGTGGTGATCAATCGCAGTCGTACTATCGCTCACCAGAACTTTGCAGCAAAAATCAATGAGCCCTTCATGATAGTCATGGTGTCCTCATTCATCCAAGCCTGCTCTCTATCAGTAAGCATGGATCCTAACCATTTGATCTTCATTAACCTTTCTGTAGGATCCTCGTACTTTTTTCGCCCACTTACCGTGTGCATTCTATATTCCATCTCTAGAATATTCTACAGTGCCTCATAAGTAGGGCCAAACATGAGCGTGTGGATCATGAAATCTAAGGTATCCACCATTCTACCCCTCACTTGCACCTTATCCAAATGAGGCTGGCCCTTTTCAGAGTCACTTTTTTGTATATGTTGTTCAAGGTAACAATATATGCTGCATAGAATTATCAAACCATGGATGGGATATACTCACCTGCTGACTCACTCATCCAACCAAGCCAATCATGATCAAACAACTCTCTTATGTCTGGCAATTCTGCCAAGTTTGAGAAGCGTATCTCAAACTCCTTGAATATACTCCTTTTGACATTACTTTTGGTCATCGTCTCCAATCTAACGACATAACTCTCCCTCATACCCTCGATTTTCCACTGAAGGTCTTCTCTATAATGTGACGATTTACCCCTAATCTTTGTTTGTCGCATCTCTTCAGGAGATGGGGTCTCAGCTATGGCCTCCATCTCATTGCCTGATGAACTCTTTTTCCCTCTATCATTTCCTTTTTTACTAGTCGAGTCCTTATTATCGAACTTGCTAGCACCTTCTGCATTAAATATCTCTCCTCCCTCTTCAAACTGAGGAGAAGACAATTGAAGATTTAGTCTTTGCCTTGTGGTTCGAGGTTGAAATTATGGCTCTTACTCAACATCACTTTCATCACGTAAAAGGGTCGTGATTGCCCTTTTTCTCCGTGTTGGGGCATTACTGGTCCACCTCTTTTCTTGGAGCTTAGGGAGGTATTATTAGTATTACAAAGCAACCAAGCAGTTGAAGATTTGCAGACTGAACTTCATAAGCCAAAACGCTGACCATTGTTAGGAGGGCGGTTCGTTGAAACAGTCATGGAAAAATACAATGTCAACTTGATAGCCCATCTTTCTGTTCATGTCTCATCCTATGAGCCGTGTAAAATATTTAGAGAAATCACCCTATTTTGTGAGGAAACGACAAGTGTATACATGACTTGTGATCCTAAGGATGAACCGTCCTTTCCTTGTTTCTTTTGGACTTTGCAGCAACAAGCACGTGTCAAAATTTATCGAACAAAGTTCTCCTTCCTAAGCTGCAAGCTGCTCTAGGGTATGATTATGTGTAATGGGATGGTGGAGCTTTAGGAATTTGTAAGTTATAATGGTGGGTTTATAGTGGCTTGGGACGTGGGTATTTGGATGCAGGTTTTGTTATGGTGACTTGGGAAGGGAATTTGGACGTGGGGTCTGGGATGACGATAGAGATCTACTGGGAGATTGAAAGTGAATCATTCATGGGTTGGTGGGAAAATTGTGTTTGTGGAAGAGATCATGGATATTTTAATGGAGTTGTGGATCTTTGGGTATTTTGAATTTTAGACAAGGTGGGGGAAAGAAGAAGGAAAGAAAATAAATATGGATCGATTACGGTTATAAAACTTTAGGTCGATGACCACCCCATGGACGACCCCTCAAATAAAGCACGGTCGTCTTTGCCTCTGTGGAATCTTCTATTATCAAAGTAGTCAGTTGTGACCCACAATCTCAGTAACGAATTGTCATTTAAAAGGACAGTTCGTTCTTCCCCCATCAAACTTCCAAAACTATGGATCGTTACTTCAACTTCCACGATTGATTTGATGGGTCGTCAACTGAATGATGGACCATCCTATCTCCCATCGAAAACCTTCAGAGAATTTGGGATATTTTTCCTCAGTTCCATGATTAATTGGATGGGCTGTCAACTAAATGAAGAACCATTTTGTCTCCTGTCGAAAACCTTCAGAGAGTTAGGACTTTTCCCTGCAAAATGACGAGTTGATCCATGAGAGGTCTAATAGTGCACGACCTGTGGATATACTCGTGACTTCTTCTTTTCGGATGTTTTGCCTTACTCTCTTCAGTTCACCACCTTGAAACAATTCTTTGAGCCCTTATCTTCTTGCACACTCCAACAACATTAAAATTGCTCCTGAGCACCCAAAACCTAATATGAGATACAATATACAACAAATTCTTGTGATGCCTCTTAATCAGCGCCTAATTTAACATCATGGTAGGAACCAGGTATATTGATTACTCTGATTTCATCAAGATAACCCCTTGGATTGCCTTCCAAGAAGCGCTTGATTTAACATCACGACATGACGGGTATCTTGACTACTTAAATCAAGATACACCTCATCAATCACTTTTACCTCATCTTCAGTCCCAAAATATTGTTTGACTTGCTGCCCATTCACTTTGAACCTCATGTCATCTTGAGTTTTGAGCTTAATTTCCCTATACTGAACAATCTTAAAAGGGCAAGACCATATAGACCTCATTTTCCTAGAAACAAGCGAAGTCTATAGTTAAACAATAACACCAGATCGCTCGGGTTAAACTCCCTTCTCTCAATTTATAATCGTGATACAACTTCATCTTCTCCTTATATAGGATACCGCTCTCATAATACCTAAGCCGAAATTCATCCATCTCATTAAGTTGGCTAAGGCATAGGTTTGCAGCATCACCCCAATTCAAATTTGGCTTCTTGAGCGCTCATAAGGCTCTATGCTCAAGCTCCACCGGCAGGTGACATGATTTTCCATAGACAAGATGGTACCGTGACATCCCAATAGGCTTCTTGAAAGCTGTTCTATATGCCCATAAGGCACTATGCAACTAAATGACCAATCAGTTCTATTTGCATTCACCGTCTTTGCCAAAATCATCTTAATATCCCGATTGGAGACTTTTACCTATCTAATTTTTTTCATGTGGTAAGGTGTTGCTACCCTATGCTTCACACCATATTTTTCTATCAAGGCTCAAAACAATGTATTACAGAAATGCGATCCACCATCGCTGATTATAGCTCTTGGTGTATCGAACCTGGAGAAATTTTTTCTTCTCAAGAATGTTATGACTGACTTGCCTTCTTTACTTGTAAGTGCCACTTCTTCCACCCAGTTTGATATGTAGTCAACTACCACCAGTATATATTCATGCCCTATGAGCTCATGAAAGGCCTAATGAAGTCAACATCCTAAATATCAAAAAGCTCAATTTCAATTATCAAGGTCAATGTTAACTCATGCTCCCTAGACACACCTCCTTGCCTTCGACACTTGTCACACGATTTCACAAAATTAGGTGCGTCTTGGTGAATCGTGGGACAATATTACCTACATTGGAAAATCTTTTGTGTTGTACGAATGCCATTGTGATGACCGTACGAATGCCATTGTGATGACCCCTAGATGGGGATGAGTGACATGCTTCTAGTATATATATCATTTTGTCTTCAGGAACATACCTTCTAATTATATTGTCTGCATAGATTCTAAATAGGTATGGATTATCTCAGAAGAACTTTTTCACATCATGTAGGAACTTTTCCCTTTGGTGTGAATTCATACATTAGGCATCACATCACTCACCAAATAATTAGCAAAATCAACAAACCATGGAATTAAGTCTTGTGAAGCTGCTAAAAACTGCTCATCCGAGAAAGAGTCATTGATTTCAGCATCGCTTTTCAACCTCCCCTCATCATCTAACCTAGAAAAGTGATCAATAACCTGATTCTATGAGCCTTTTCGGTCCTTGATCTCAAAATCGAAACTCCTGTAACCACAACACCTATTTGATCAATCTTGGTTTTGCATCTTTCTTGACCATAAGGTACCATATAGCCGCATGATTTGTATGCACTATGAAATTCATACCTAAAATATACGCCTTTAACTTCTCAAATGTATAAACCACAGCTAGAAGCTCTTGTTTAATAATAGTGTAGTTTTTCTGAGCAACATTGAGAGCTTTAGTAGCATAATAAATTTGGTGAAAGATCTTGTCTCTTCTTTGACCAAGGACCACTCCAAGAGCTACTCCACTCGCATCACATATTACATCGAAGGGCTTGCTCCAGTCTGGTGCCATAATAATTGGTACATCAATAAGCTTCTCCTTCAGGCACAGGAATGCTCTCAGATAATCACCATCAAACACAAACTTTGTGTCTTTATCTAGCAACCTGCAAAGAGGGTTTGCAATTTCTGAAAAATCCTTAATGAACTGCGGGTAGAAATTGGCATGAATAAGAAAACTCCTAATGCTCATCACTGAAATAGTAGGCGGATGTTGTGAAATCACTTCAATTTTTTATTTATCTACCTCTATCCTTTTCTCAAAAATTTGTGCCCTAGCATTATGCCTTCCTTAACCATGAACTGGCAGTTTTCCTAGTTAAGCATCAGATTCCTTTCTTCACATCGCTTTAATATTGAAGCTAGGTGAGCTAAATAATTTTCAAAAGAGTCTCCCACCATCGAGAAGTCATCCATGAATATCTCAATGGTGTCTTCCACCATATCTGATAAAATGGCCATCATACACCTCTAGAGAGCGGCAGGTGCATTCCACAACCCAAAGGGCATCTATTTGAAAGTGAATGTCCTATAGGGGCTTGTGAAGGTCGCCTTTTCCTGATCCTCAGGGGTAAGAAAAATTTGGTTGTCATCGTAATACCCACCAAAAAATAGTAGTAATTTCTGTCGGTAAGTCTGTCTAACATTTGGTCCATGAAAGACAAATGATCTTTCTCAGCTTAACTGTTCAGCTTGTGATAGTCCATGCAGACTCTCCATTCGGTCGCTGTTCTAGTTGGGACTAGCTCAATCTTGTCATTTTGAACCACCATTAGTCCACCTTTTCTTGGTACACACTCACTGGCCTTTTACCTATTAACTATCTATTATTGGATAAACTACCCTAGTACACAACCAATTGATGATCTCTTTCTTTACCACCTCTTGCATTGGAGGGTTCAACCTCTTCTGGTGCTTAATACTGGGAATGCAATCTTCCTTAAGCTTGATTTTATGAGTGTAGATTCCAGGTGGGATTCTGATAATGTCAGCAATGGACGATCCAATGGCCCTCTTATATATTCACAAAATAGATAATAATGCCTCCACCTCCCATTGTAATAACTTTGCATAAATATTTAGTGGTAAAGTGTCTTGTGGACCAAGAAATACATATTGCAGGTGGCTGGGAAGTGGTTTGAGCTCCAAGACTGGTGGTTCTATTAGCGATGGCTTTGTAGGTGCGCTCACTCAGTTGTTCAAATAAAGATCTAATTTACTGGAGCAAAAGAGTAAGATCCCATGCACGCAACAACATTTACAATTTCCTAAAATATTTTATCATCTTCCTCTACCAAATTCATTATTACCAATGCTAGAGCTTCAACCATTAAATCCTTTTCTTTTAAAAGATCAACTGCCTTATCAAGGGTGTCAATAATAGATATGACACTCATGTCTATCAGTTGCTTCATTAACTTGCATTCATTAAAGACCACTTCCTCATTGTTCAGTCTAACCTTCAATTCTCCACTCTCCATATCCACTAGTGCTCTACTGGTGGCCAAAAAGGGTGATCTTGGGCATATTTACATGCCAAAGTGCAATTTAATATCTTAACTTTAGTCATGTTTGTCAATTAAATTAAGTATATTCTCATGTGTTTTATATATTTTTATGTGCATGAACTAATGTGATTAGCCCATGTTTGCAGGTGAAATATGCAAAGGATGGGCTTAATATGATGATGCATGAGTAAGAAGGAAGCTTGAAAGGAGTTTTGAGGAAGATTGCATAAAGTTGGCCTAAAAAGTAAGCTGCTGCACAACCCAGCATGCCAAGTCAGTTGACCTATGCACTAGGTGTCGTGTCACGCCCATGCGTGAGCGCGCGAGGAGCAGCCATGCAGTGCGCCTGCGCGTTGGCACCATTCCACACCAGGTCATGTTTTGCATCCTTTAGCATGCCACGCCCTTCTAGTGCCGCACCTAGCACCATATCACGTTGGTTACCTTCCCAACCAGCCTTGCCATGCTATGCCGCAATGCCACATTCTAGAAGTGTGGCGCGGAGGCATATTACCACGGCCAAATTTTATTATCTATAAATAGCACACTTAGGTTATTTTATTAAGATATCACATAATTATTTCTGAAAACACATAAGAGCAAAGGAAGAACAAAGGAAACTCTACATAGGGTTCGCTTTCTTTTAGTTTTGCACTATTGTATTTCGTGAATTCAACACTATGATGAATTCTTATATTAGCATGAGTGGCTAAAACCCTTCTTCTAGGATTGAGGCCACAAGACATGATTTCTTTTCTTTAATTCCATTTGGTTCAAGTTTTCATTGTTGTTAGTTCTTGCATTCTTGTTATTATTCATTTTAATGCTTGATCACCATTGAAATGCACTTGTTAATTGTAGGCAAACTCTAAAAAGAAAAATCGAGGATACAATTAGGAATGCTAGAAGTGAGTTCAAGCCTTTAGAGTTGATTCACGGTTAGGATAGAAATATACCGAATTCACCTCGCTTGGTTATAAAATGGGAAGACAGCTAGACACCGGTTTGGAATTATCATATCACCTCTCTTTGATGTAGTTGTCAAGACAAGTTAGGTTAAATGGTTAGAGATTCAAAAGTCCATATGCATTAACCCGGTAAACCACTCCACATAGATAATTTCATATAGAATTAGGTTGTCACATCCCCGCTCAATGATATCGTTGTGAGGAAAATTCGATTCTGTTTAGAGACTCGAAAGACCATGAACATGGAGATTATGTTGTGAGACAAAAAATGAAAGAAAATACTTGAACCAATGTGAATTATATCTATACATGAATTTTTGGCCTTAACCCTTGGATTCTTCTTATTACTGTTTTTCAATTAAATTTGTGATCGTATTTAGATTTAGAAACAAACAAATCCTAAATCTAGGAAAATTAGAAATTTTGATTTTTGAATTGATACTTGGACTTGTTCATTCATTGATAGTCTAGTCCTTGTGGGTTCAACATACGGCTCTTAAGAGTTACTGCATTACTAGTATGACCGCGTGCGCTGATGAACCCGCAAGTGTACGGGTCGTACAAGTAATATAGTGGCTCTTTTTAAGAACTGAAATGTCGAACCCAAAAGGACTGGACTACGGGGTAAAAACTTTTCAAGTGTTAATTTACTAAAATTCTAATAATGAAGACAACAGTTTAAAGAGAAGTGTGTGTGTTTTGGTAAATATATTTTTATACTAAAGTAAGATATCTACACAGTGAATCTGAACTATGGATGTGAGCATGCTGAGGCTACAGAGAACATGTGAAGAAGCAGACTATCAATATACGTGGTTTATCTTTTCCTCCAGGTTGGCTAGTGAACTCTTGCCTATGGATTAAAACTCTCGTATTGGCAACTCAAGAATCATGAACCTTCCACCTACATTTTAAGTGATGAAGAGATTCAGTTCTAATATACAAAACCGGTTCCACACATGACTAATACGACTTTCGGGTATATTTCTATCCCGAGAAGGTAAATCAATTCCCAATTTTCCCAAACAAAGAACAGATCATATCCTATTAATTCACAACTTTCAATTTCTTGCCTTCTCGGGTGAAGCCAGGACTTTTTGGATTTACACTAGCATTGGCCGGATATTAATGTAGTAAGAACAAGAATTAAATAGAACAACCAAGGAAGAAAAGAAAAATAAACCGGCAATCAATAATTACATTTCAACACCAAGTTCATAACCTCAGCAAGAAGGAGAATTAGCCACTCATTTGTGGATTAACATCATTAAACAAGTGTTAATCATACAAACAATTGAAAGGAAGAAGAAAGAGAGATAGAGAAAAACCCCTAAGAATTTAAGTCCTCAAAGCTACTTTTTGTAACCCACGTTCTTGCTCCACAAGTCAGAATATTAAGAAGAATAAACCTAAATTGCTATTTATAATAGTAGGAATTTGTCCCGGAATAACAAGCAACGTGTCACGGAGTGTAGCAGCGAACCTCCGTGACACGGCCCGAGCAACGGAGGCTTACGAAATCGCCCCCGAGAAACTTATTACTGGCGGCCTGCACGCGTTGGCGACGTGGCACGTTTGCCGGGCAGCTTGCAGATTGCATAAGGTGCGTCGTGGTGCAACCCTGCCGTGGCACGTTGCCAGCAGGCGGGGTGCTGTCTTAGGCGACACACTTTGCCGTGGCACGTTACCGACGCCCTTTGGTGTTTACATTGAAACCTCCTCTTCAAGCGTTTGCGTGTTTCTTCCGTCTCCAAGCCTCTACTTCACCAACTCATGAATTAGCTCCTCAAAAGTCATCAAAAACCTACAAAACAAAGCTAATCATGTTGGTTAGCACATATCTTCACTTTTATATAAAATTACATGAAAATGTATCAAATAGCTAAGCAAAGCACGACTAATTTAAGTTGTCAGCTATCACGGGACCTATATTATTTTCCGTGATCACCAACCCCACACTTAAAATCTTGTTCGTCCTCGAACAACCTTTTACATATCATATGAATAAAGACTCAGACATAACTAATCTAGCAAGATAATTCAAATTACGGCTATGATGATTATTTAAGATAACAAGCTAAAAAATAAGCATGCGCTTTGATCAAGCGAAATGGAATACACTATGTTAAGACTGTAACCTCAAGTCGACTCTCAATTTTAGCAAACTCATGTCAATCAACTGATTAAGAAATCCACATGAATTTTATCCTTCATTAAACATGTGCCCTCACGGAAGAGAGTTACCCAATCACACGCAAAAACAATTTTTTCATCACAACATGTGTGGGTAATCAAAGAATTATACTCACTCTCACAAAGAATTCATGCACCATGTAATGACCCATAAGCTTGCCCTTAGTGTTTTACTCCACAATTTATGAATGTAAGATCAAATAGGACTTTTTAGGTTGTAATGTAACTCAGGTGTAGGTAAAATTTATATTGTGATCGATAATAGTGACTATCTTCCCTAAGCGCTTTCAATCATCCTTTCCCTCATTGTGAACTCCCCTTCCCTTATTTAAGCCTCTTTATCCTTGGTAGTTTTATTTTTCCTCTTTTTGCTCCCCCATTTCTTTTAGGCACTTTTAGCTCATTAGTAAGAGGTTGTATAAATAATTTTTTTTTATTCATTTGTTTTCTTACTCCATACGTAATAATCAACCTTTTTTTTACACAAGTGCACCTTTGACCTTTCTCAACTTTTACAAGCTTCCACTTTTCCTTTCTTTTCATTCTTCTCACTCCTTTACTCTTTGGATTTTCCTCTTTCAGCGCTTAGGAGCTTTGGATCAAATTCAAGGCTAATGAAATAAAAATGGGTTAAACCTGTTTGCAGCTATCAAAGAATAGGCTAGGCTCAATGAAACACTAGGATTAATATTTTTAAGGTAGGTAAAGCGAGGGATAAAGATTAGGTTCATTCAAAAATGCCACAAATCATCTCCTACAATTCACATCCTTCATTTCATTTCATAGACACACCGGGCAAGTTCTAGACATTCCACAATAGCCACGAATACTCAAAACCTTACACTCATTGCACATGCTCAATTCAAGACACATTGGCGGGGACTCTTACTCAGCTAATTACAAGAATTTAAAATTAAGCTTCAATCTTATCGAGTCAAGTTCAAGAGCCTAAGTGTCTCAAATAAAGTTATAAACTTGCATGCTTCAACACTACTTATACTTGCATCTTACAATCATTCATAACACATAAAAAGAATATCAAGCATTCATTAGCTATGAGTTTAAAGAATAAAAACCTATTGACTAATTTTCCTCAGACAATTCGTCATCCATCCATCTTCGGAAACAGTCCCTAACTTTGACTAAAACATTATATATGGAAAACGAAAAATAAAAATTAGAAATTTTTATTCTTCGGTTCAAAGACCCCGTCGGAAAAGAACCGACAAGAAAAACCAACGGGTGATGAATTCCATGCTTGACTCACAAAATTTTCAAATTTCTCCAAATATTTTTTTTTCTTCCACAAGCATTATATTCACCAAAATTTTGTTAAGCCTGAGAAGAAAACTTTTGAAATTTCCTCTTGAAATTTCCCTCACCTCACTTAAATCATGCTATGTCCTCCTTGGCATCAAATTAACATTTTAAGGGTGAAATACTCCTGAGGCCTTTTAAGGCCCTAGCCAACGGCATGCTTTCGTTCAAATTTACAGTGGGTGTTTCACCCCACCTTTTCTCTTCAGCTTGTTGAACTCCTCCTTTACGGGTACTCAGACTTCCCCTCCATCGTGCTTAACTTTCCACCAGAAACAACAAAAGTGAAAAATAAAATAAAATCAATAAAAATGCGAAATTAAAATGGTGCCTATGGTACCCTTGGGTTGCCTCCCAAGCGGCGCCTAATTTTACGTCGCGGCACGACGTATTCGTTCCACCACTTTTCCTCCGCCTTGAGGATATGAATCACCCTAAATTTCATCCTCTAATTTTCTCTTATGTTTTAGGGGTGGTGGTGAAAAATTGTAAGGACAAGTAGTAGATGTTGCCCCTTTTGCACTTATTGGCCCTTAAGTAGCGAAGTCATTTTGTCTATTGGGCTCGATGGGATTTGAATATATGGGACTTGGTCCTCCTCTAGACATTTCTCTATAAGCTTGGAAGACTCCATTTCAATGTCGTCCACCAAACTCCAAGGTAAATGCTTGGTAGTCAATGCACCTTGGTTAAGCTAGTGCAATTGACCCCCTTACTTCTTGTATACCTCTCCTTCGCATCCAACATCTATCTCTCCGATTATTTGCAAATGGTGTATACTCTATCTCTTCTCTGAATGGATTTTCTACAAGTATGAGCTCCTCACGGGGACACTCCAGGTTCTAAATGTTGGGCTTCATGCGAAAATTCACCTTATCTTCCCTCTTGTAGTTCCCCTTGACTATCGCCTACAACATTGCACACCCAGTTCATAGCAAGCTTCAGCCTCGGCAACCATCTCAGTGAATTTAAAGCTCATCCTTTTAGAGCCTCCATTCTGCTGCTTTTGAATTCTCATTGCTTCCATCACCTCCCTCGTTGCTTACATTTGCTCAAGCATACGCCCCGACATGTCTTCTATTCGAGCTTGGCGTCCCAAGTCCTCATTTTCATGCCTATATTCGGCCAAAACAACGGAAGGATCATGTAGGGGCTTGGGGGATGGGAGTATGCAGTCGGGCAGCCTATCAATGGTCTTCTTGACCACCACATATGTTACACGTGTTATAGTGTTGCCACAAGTGGTGTTCTCAGAAGTCAGACAAGACTCATCAAGTATGAATATTCACATTTAAACCATTTATGTTCAAGATGTCATGTCAAGGAGGGTATCCAAAACCAATCAAAAAATATTTTTTCTTTTAAAATAAAATAAAATTAAAAACACGTTGTCAACGCTTGTATAGAATTCGTTAACTAACCCTTAAGAAAAATTTTTTACCGATTGCAGTCAAGCAACGGCGCAAAAACTTGATGAACCCGCAGAATTGTACGGGTCGTACAGTAATATGAGTGGCTCTTTTTAAGAACTTGAATGTCGAACCCAAAGAGTGGACTACGGGGTAAAACCTTTTCAAGTGTTAATTTAATAATTATAAAATTAATAATATAAAAACATTAAAACGTTACTATTAAAAAGAAAAAATTAAAAATATTTTTATACTAAGTAAAATATCTACACGGTGAATCGAACTATGGATGTGAGCATCTTTGAGGCTACAAAGACATGTGAAGAAACGAACTATCAATATCGTGGTTTATCTTTTCCTCAGCTAGTGGAACCTACTGCCTATGGATTAAAACTCTCGTATTTAACCCAACTCAAGAATCATGAACCTTCCACCTACATTTTCATTGATAGAAGGAATTCAAGTTCTAGCTATACAAAACCGGTTCCACACACTTATTCTAATACGACTTTCGGGTATATTTCTATCTCAGTAAATCAATTAATTTTCCCAAACCAGAAAAGATCATATCCTATTAATTCACAACTTTTGAATTTCTTGCCTTCTCAGGTGAAACCGGACTTTTAGTTTACACTAACATTGGCGGAGATATTAATGTAGTAAACGAAATTAAAATAGAACAACCAAGAAGAAAAGAGAAAATAAACCGACAATCAATAATTACATTTCAACACCAAGTTCATAACCTCAGCAAGAAGGAGAATTAGCCACTCATTTGTGGATTAAACATCATTAAACAAGTGTTAATCATACAAACAATTGAAAGGAAGAAGAAAAGAGATAGAGAAAAACCCTAAGAATTTAGTCCTCAAGCTGCTGTAACCCACGTTCTTGCTCACCAAGTCAGAATATTAGAAAATAAACCTAAGTGTACCATTTATAATAGTAGGAATTTGTCTCTCGGAATAACAAGCAACGTGTCAGGAGTGCATTGCGGAGCAATGCCTCGTGACACGGCCTGACCTTGGAGGCTTTTACGGAAATCGCCCAGACTCGACCTGGCGGCACCACCGCGCGTTGGCGCGTGGCACGCTGCCGGGGCAGCGCGTTGCATAAGGTGCATCCGCGGTGCAACCCTGCCGTGGCACGTTGCCAGCACGGCGGAGTCTTTGTCTTGGCTGACACACTGAAGTGGCACGTTGCCGGCCGGTGCGGGTGGGGTATTTGAGAGCCTGCATCTTTGCCCGACGTTTGCGTGTTTCTTCCGTCTCTCCAAGCCTCTACTTCACCAACTCATGAATTAGCTCCTCAAAAGTCATCAAAAACCTACAAAACAAAGCTAATCATGTTGGTTAGCACATATCTTCACTTTTATATAAAATTACATGAAAATGTATCAAATAGCTAAGCAAACACGACTAATTTAAGTTGTAAAGCGTATCACGGGACCTATATTATTTCCCGTGATCATGCGCTTGCGGGTGCACCGGAGACGTAGACATGTTGCCATAAACTTGCTACGCCTCCAGTGCACGTGCAAGCGCATGCGGTCGTACAAGTAATATAGTGACTCCTAAGAGCTGGATATAGAACCCGCAGGGACTAGACTATCAGTGAATTAACAAGTTCAAGTATCAATTCAAAAATCAAAAGTTCTAATTATTTCCAAGATTTTAAGATTTGATTGTTTCTAAATCTAAAGATGATCACAAATTTAATCGAAAAATAGCAAAAAAAAAAGAATCCAGGGTTAAGGCCAAATATTCATGTATAGCTACAATTCAAATTGGTTTAAGTATTTTATTTCATTTGTTGTCTCACAACATAATTTCCATGTTCATGGTCTTTCGAGCCTCTAAACAAAATCGAATTAGCCTCACAACTACATCATTTAGCGGGGATGTGACAACCTAATTCATATGTAATTATCTACGTCTAGTGGTTTATGGGGATAATGCCCTTGGTTATGGATTTTCGAACCTCTAACTATTTAACCTAACTTGGCTTCACAACAACATAAAAGAGCGGTCATGTGATAATTTCAAATCCGGTGTATAGCTATCTTCCCATTTTATAACCAAGCGAGGAAAATTAGTTATATTTCTATACTAACTACGAATAAGCCCTAGGTTTTTCTCTTTCGAGTTTGCATTCTTGCATTCCTAATTCTATCCTAGGTTTTTCTCTTTTGAGTTTTCCAATGATTAACAAGTGCATCTCAATAGTGATCAAGCATTAAAATGAATAATAACAAAAATGCAAGAAGTAACAACAATTAAATCTTGAACCAAATGGAATTAATTCAAAACAATCATGTCTTGTGGCCTCAACCCTAGAAGAAGGATTTTATCCACTCATGCTAATACAAGAATTCATCATAGTGTTGAATTCATGAAATACAAGAGTGGAAAAATGAAAGAAAATGAACCCTAAGTAGAGTTTCCTCCGTTCTCCCTTTGCTCCTCTGTGTTTACAAAAATAATTATGTCATATCTTAATAAAATAACCTAAGTGTGCTATTTATAGATAATGAAATTTTGCAAGTGGTAATATGCCTCCGTGCTACGCTTCCCGTAGTGTATCTTGACCTCCACGGAGCTGTCACGCCTAGCTACTGGAACATGGTATTGTGGCATAGTATGGCAAGGCTGGTCGGGCAGGTCACCAGCGTGACACGACGCTGGGTGCATCATGCTAAAGAACACGCAAAATGGCCTGGCGTGGCATGGTGCTAACATGCATGCATACTGCCTGGCAGCTCCTCACACACGCACACATGGGCGTGACATGGCTCTTGGTGCACAGGTCAGCTGGCGTGGGAAGCTGGGCTTTCCGGCAGCTTACTTTTCATGCCAACTTCATGCAATCTTCCTCAAAACTCATTTCAAGCTTCCTTCTTGATCATGCATTATCATATGTCACGACCTGAATATAGGCCCGGATCGAGACACGGGAAAAAGAACCATAAATGGATCCAAGTTGACCCATGGCATGAACATGACAGCTAAAGCTCAACATAATAAATGCGGAAAGTCTAACATTAGAAATAGTGGATGTCTGAAAATTTAATAACATCTGAACAACATAAAGCATAATACTTATCCGAAGTTGAATACATGCTATATTTGATAAGCCTCTACAACCTGACAAGTTGATGGGACAAGACCCTAACTAACTCACTAAAGACTGAAACTAAAGATACTGAATACAAGATGTTAAAAAGGTCCTCGAAGGATGAGGACTCACCAATAGGATGATTATGCTAGAACTCTAAGAATTTGGCTAGCGGTGGGATTGAACTTGAATGTCCAAGACCGTATCATGAAATGATACAACATAGAGTATGCGATCAGTACTTGAAATGTACTGAGTATGCAAGTTAAGTAAAATTGCTAAGAAAGTAAAAACTGAAATCATGCATATCATAAAATATATTCAAGATAAGATTATGAGAGTAAGGCTTGCATGCTATTATCTGAAAGCATGGTTAAACATGACTAAGTGTCATAATTGATTCGAAATACCCAATGTTGAACTGATAATCATAAGTAAAACTGAACATTGGGTAAAACCTGCTGAAAACATAATATCATTAGCGATTAACATGCATAACTGAAAATTATGAGTAACAATGGGAGACTCGTCATATAAATGACATTACCACGATAGAGCTTACGTGGTCTAGACTATTACACTTAAGTGGGTAGGGTCGTCCAAAGCCTTGCCAGGGTTATGGGCTCAATCATGATATTCATATCAAGATGAAGGCCCCTCGGGTAGGGAAAACTCGTAAGGGAGGTCCCAAATAATCTGAACATACCTATGTTGGCACGTAGTTTTGAGATACAAGGTTGATGAACCCTTAGCCTACTCGATGCCAGACACTACTCCCAAAAATCATGCATATGCTCTCCATCATTTTTCAAAAACCATCGTCTCGCGACAAAGCTGAATCATAATAATACATGCATAATTTTAAAACATATCATGAGGAGCCTCAGCTAACCATACCACAAGCTAAAAAGTGGGAGTCAAGACTCCAAAACCATGTGGTAAGCTAATAACATGAAATTGAAGTAAATCATGAATCATACTTTATCATATGGGCTTGCCCAAAACTTAGACATGCTTTGAAATAGATTCGATTGTCAAATTCATGAATAAAAATATCGGTAATTCGACATACTTTCATCATAAACATTTCATCATACATGGAAACACAGATCATAATCTCAACTTTTCATGAACTTTCATACATGAGCATTATAATTGTAAGACTTCGAAATTATAATTTTTTAATTGAAAATATTATAAAACATGCCCATGAATCTTAAAACAATATTAGAAAGATGAATAGAATTTACCCATGATAGATTCTTAGAGAATTTTACAAATTGGGTTAAAACCCCATAGATTCATCAACTTAGAATTCCATGAATTAGAAGAGGATTTGAGCATGGGAGTGAAGGAATACTCCCATTCATAACTCTATATACCTGGCTACTTTGATTTCACAATCTCTCTTGAGAATCCAAGTGAATTAAGGAAGAACCTAAAGAATCCTCTAGTTGGATCTTCAATAGACTCCTTGATCTTGCATGCATGGAATGGAGAGATTTAGAATAGGTTAAGATCCCTTTAAAGCCTCCTAACTGAGCTCAAAATGATGTAGTTTAAGACCTAGGGGGTTAGGAATTATGAAAATGCCCTTACTAAAATGCAGGGAAAATTCATACTACCAGTCACCACGAGGGACACCACAACTCGTGGTGACCCATTCGTTGGGTACATTGCCCAAAATCAACATCCATGCCTGCTCCTGACCACAACCAACTCCACGAGTTATGGAGTCACTTCACGATTCATGGCTTTCTAATGCCATCTCCGGAAACCAACCCTTGAACCATTGACCATCTTGACCATGACTCACTTAACGACTCGTTGTCTTGGCCACGACTCATTGCTTCTCTCGTGGTCACCCCCTGACCACGAAATCCTGCCAATTCTCCCTTCACTTTACGAGCCACTTAACGACTCGTGAAGTCTCCTCATGGGTCACTAGATGACTAGTCCTGTGACCTAGTGCAAAATTTTCTATTTTCTCCGTTGGAACCCCCGGGTCTGATCTTAGGGCTTTCGGGGTATTACATCATATTAAGCCCATCCTTAGCATATTTCACCTACAAACATTGCTAATCATATTGGTTAGTTTATGCACATAATATACACAAAACACATGAAAATATACTTAATTTAATTGAAAAACATGACTAAAAATAAGATATAAAATAACACTTGGGCATGTAAATATTCCCAAGAACACTACCCCACACTTAAAGCCTTATTTTTCCTCAAATAAATCCTTTACATCATATGCACAAGAAGGACTCACATCTCACCAATTAACACAAGATGACTCAAGTTAAGGCTACAATAATTAATTTAGATGTCAAGTTCAAATAGAGCATGTTATATCCAACCCAATTAAATTCAAGTATAACCAAGTTAAAACCTCCTCGCCTCAAGAATCAACTCTACACACACAAAAAACTCATTTAAGTTAACCAATCAAGAAGTCCAATATGAATTTAATTTTTTCCTCAAACATGTGCACTCACCACAAAAGGGATTTCCATTTTCACTTACCAATTTATAGGTTATAACATGTATGGGTATATGAATAGTAATTACGCTCCCTCTCATAAAGAATTCACATGGAACATACAACGAACCATATGCTTTCCCTTAGCATATTACTCCACTAATACAGGAACATCTAAAAGTAAGATGAAGTAGGACTTTCCGGGTTGTAATGTAAGCTAAGGGATGGGTAGGTCCTATTCTGGGCAGTAATAGTGAATATCTTCCCTAAACGCTTTTAATACATCACTTTTTTTCATTAAGCACTCTCTTTTCTTCTCTTACTTCACTTCATGTTCTTTTCAACTCTTAGTTTCCTTTTTATTTCCCCAATTCTTTAAGCACACTTATGTTATTAGTAGGGAGTAATCACACATTAGACACTTTTTCATTCTTCTGTTCTTTTCTACTTCCTACTTACACTTAGGAATTTTGAACCTTGAACCCTAGTCTTTTCTTGAATCTCCACAACCCATTATCTCCCTTCTTATCAATATTCTTACTCCTTTAACTCTTTTTACTTTTTCACTTAAGCGCTTAGGAGTTTTAGATCAAGTTCAGGTCTATTGGAAGAAAAGGATTCAACTTTTATTGTGGCTAACAAAGAATAAGCTAAAGTCTCAATGGGGATAACTAGGATTATGCATTAAGGGTAGGCAAAGAAAAGGATGAAAATAGGCCTATTCAAAGAAATGCATATATCATCTCCTACAATTAACATTCCTCATTTCGATTTGCAAACACAACAGGCAGGTTCTAGACACTACATGACAACATAGAATACATGAAGAAACTTACACTCACTACGCATGTTCAAGTCTAGACAAACTCATACAGACTCTCAATACAGTTAATCACAAGAATTCAGAAATTAAGCACAAATCATACAGACTCATATCCAAGAGCCTAAGTATCTCAAAAAAGTCATACAATTTCTCAACACACTTCATAACTAAAATTCACTTGCATCTTACAGACATGTATAACACTCTATAAGAGTATCAAGCAATGAATCAGTTAAGGGTTCAAAAACAAAATCCTAATGACTAATATTTCCTTAAGACGGTCGTCATCCATCTATCATCGGGAAAAGTCCTTAACTAATACTAAAATAGCTATTTACAGACAAAACAAAAACTTTATTCTCAGTTCAAAATGGCACCCTTCAGAAAAGAACCAAAAGAAAAACCAAAGGATGGGTGATTTGTGCTCAACTCTGACTTTCCATCAAATAATTTTTCAAACCAAGCACACGATTCACCCTAAAAAAACCTCAAAAATTTTGAAATTCCCCGCACCCCACACTTGAAATATGCTATGTTCCCAAAGCATGAATTAAAATTAAAACAAGGGTTAAAAATACATCCTGAGGCCTAGCTAGCATCATGTTTTCATTTATTTTTCCTCATAAGGGTCATCAACCCCACACTTATGTTTTTCCATGCTCCTTAGCTTCTGCTTCAAAGGGTACTCAGAATTCCCCTTTTCTGTGCTTTACTCAACAAAAACAAAAACAAAAACAAAGTAAAGATAATCAAAATAAAAATCTAAAAGGAAAAAATCATACCTGTGGTACACTTGGGTTGCCTCCCAAGCAGCGCCTGATTTTACATCGCAGCACAATGTGGACCATTCTCTTTAGGATGTTCTCAAACACTTCTTCCCTTTTGGGAACTATCTTCTCTTGTATTAACTTTAGAGGGAAAAGCCTCCACACTTTCCCTCTTCACCTCCATGACATCCTTCATCAAATTCCTTCTTGGTGCTTCCTCAACAGTAGACTCGGGCCCATTTGTTGGAAATTCTTCAAAAATAGACCTTTGGACTCCCCCACCCCACACTTATCCTTTATTAATAAATTGATATTCCAAATATCTTTATAATATGTTGAGGTGTTAATTTCCTAGTACACTCTAAACATCTCCTCCTCATCATTCACCTTCGTTTTTCGGGTGTCAGCTCTCACATAAATCACAGCTCCTCCGTGTACAGGAATGGATGTCCCAGAATGAAGGGTACCTTTTCATCAACCTCAAAATATAGAATTATAAAATTAGCATGTATGATTAATTTACCTAATTTGATGAGCAAATCCTTAATAATCCCCTTTGGGGCCACTCTCGACTCGTCAGCCAGCTGCAGCATCACTCTGGTGGGCCTTGGTTTTCCCAAACCAATGGTATTGAATGGAGTCACGGGCATCAAATTCACTACTGCCCCTAGATAACACAAGGCCCTCATCATATGTTATCCACCTATTTGTATGGGGAGGGTGAAACTCCCTAGGTCTTTGAGCTTTTTGGGCATCTTACCTGTCACCTTGAAACTGCACTCCTCAGTGAGTGCTACAGGTTGGACCACCACCAGCCTCATTTTTTTGGCCGCCACATCCTTCAAGTACTTATCGTATTTGTGCATTCCATGCAAAAGTTCAATCAGAGGAAAATTTTTATGAAGTTGTTTGAAAATATCAAAGAACTCTGGAAACAAGCATCCTCCTTGATTTTCTTGATCCTTTGCAGAAATGGTTATGGTAGTATTTGTAATGGCTTTAATGCTGATTGTGAATGGTTAACTGCTGCTTTCTGATTATCTCCCTTCTCAGTTGATGGACCTGGTCTAACCATCTCTAGTTACCCCTCATTCTTCTTCTCTTTTGTTGGTGCATCAACCAACTATTTTCCACTCCTTAGACTGATGGATATGACCTACCTCAGGTTTGTATCTGTATCACTAGGTAAACCCCCCGTCGATCTATTATGCTGAGCAGCTTCTAACTGGCCTATCTGCTTCTCTAAATTTCTAGTGTCCAGCTGTTGATTTTTTAGCTCAGCTGCCATCTTGCTTGGTTAGTTGCCATCTGAGTCTGATTGACCATGATTTTATATAACATCTCCTCAAAGTGTCTAGATTAACCACTATTCTACCTGCCCTACTACTGATAATTCTGACTTTTCCCTTGATTACCACCCCTAGAGAAATTTGGTAATTCTGCCAGTTCCTATTGTAGGTATTCCCATAATTCTGATTACCTCTTGGCACATTACCCACAAAGTTTGCTAACTATGGATTTGCTCTGCAAGGGTCTGCACCATCCCATTGTTGCCACATATCTCATACTAACTTGGAGTTGGTTGCACTGCATTTACCCGTGCCTACAACTGTACCATACTCAACTTACTGAACTGATTCATCATCTGGTGCTGAAACGAAGCTAGTTGGGCTGCCAATGCATTCACACTATAAACTTCAATGATCCCAGTTGCTTTTCTTCCTGTGCCTCTAGACTAATCACCATGCCGCTCTAGATTTACCTATGCAATATTGTTCAGCAGAGTGTACAACTCATTGTATGTCTTCTCTAGTGCTTTCCTACCTAATGCAGAGTCTAGAAATATTTTTGTATGTGGGTCCAGAATCTCCACAAAAGTATGGACTAGCAATTCATTTAACTACTGATGATGAGGGCAGTCTCTCAACAATGACCTGAACCTCTCCCAAGCCAAATATAAATTCTCCTCATGCCTCCACTTGAAACTCAGGATCTCACTTTGCAGCTTTGCAGTCTTGCCTGATGGGAAAAATCTGATGAGGAGCTTCCTAGCAAGGTCATTCCAAGTTTTGATGGAGTTTAGTGACTCTGCACCTCTTCGCTTATCCCAAAAGTGAAAATGGGAAAAGGGTGAGCCTTACGTAATCAGTTGACACTCTAGTAGGGATGAAGGTGTCACTGATTTCTAAGAAATTCTACAAATACTTTTGTGGGTCCTCATGTGTCATTCCAGTGAACTTCCCACTCAAGTGCAACAACTACACCATGTTCTGTTAAAGCTCAAAATTACCTCCAGGCTCCGGTCTGCGGATGTTAGAGGTAACATTTGCCGCAAGTTCCATTGCCACTCACGCACAGGTCTCGCTGCCATCTCTATCGATGCAATATCACCCTGTTGAACCTACTGGATCGGGAATAGAGTGGAACTTTTCCTTCTCAGTTGTCGCAACCTTTTTTCAGGTTCGGGATATGGCTCAACAAGCTCTGAATCTCTTGCCAGCTTGCTGCAAAGAAAAACATGTTATCTTCAAATAATATGAACAATACAAAGTTTTTTAATACTTAAGAAAGTGTAAAAACAATACAAAAACCTGAAATTCACCAAATATTGCCAGTCCCCGGCAACGATGCCAAAAACTTGCTAAGCCTCCACCGCACGCGGTCGTACAGGTAATACAGTGACTATTAAGTGCCGGATGTTGAACCCACACGGACTAGACTATTAGTGAATTAACAAGTTCAAGTATCAATTCAAAAATCAAAAGTGCTAATTTTCCAAGATTTAAGATTGTTTTGTTTCTAAATCTAAAAATGATCACAAATGTAATCGAAAAACAAAAATGAGAAGAATCTAGGGTTAAGGGCAAACATTTATGTATAGCTACAATTCACATTGGTTCAATTATTTTCTTTCATTTGTTTTCTCACTACATAATTTCCATGTTCATGGTCTTTTGAGCCTCTAAACAGAACCGAATTAGCTCACAACTATATCGTTGAGCGGGAATGTGACAACCTAATTCATATGGAATTATCTATGTGGAGTGATTTATGGGGTTAATTCCCTTGGTTATGTACATTCAAACCTCTAACAATTTAACCTAACTTGACTTCACAACTACATCAAAGAGTAGTGATGTGACCATTCCAAATCCGACGTTTAGCTATCTTCCCATTTTATAAAAGCGAGGCAAATTAGGTATATTTCTATCCTAATCGTGAATCAGCCTTAAAGGCTTGAAGTCATTTCTTGCATTCCTAATTATATCCTAGGTTTTTCTCTTTCAAGTTTTCCTACGATTAACAAGTTCATTTCAATGATGATAAAACATTAAAATGACTAATAACAACAATTTAAGAACTAACAACAATGAAAACTTAGAACCAAATGAAATTAAAGCAAAATAATCAATTCTTGTGGACTCAACCCTATAAGAAGGGTTTTATCCACTTATGATAATACAAGAATTCATCATAGTGTTGAATTCATATAATACAATAGTGGAAAAATGAAAGAAAATGAACCCTAAGCAGAGTTTTGTCCGTTCTCCCTTTGCTCCTTTGTGTTTTCAGAAATAATTATGTGATATCTTAATAAAATAACCTAAGTGTGCTATTTATAGATAATGAAAATTTGGTCGTGGGACCATCGCACAGCTTGACCTCTATGGCTTGGAGCTATTGCGCCTGACTACTAGAATGTGGTATTGCGGCATAACATGGCAAGGCTGGTTGGGAAGGTCTCCAACGTGACATGGCACTGGGTGCAACACTGGCAGGGCATGGCACGCTAAAGGAAACATAGCATGGCATGGTGTGGCATGGTGCCAACGTGCAGGCACACTGCCTGGCAGCTCCTCACATGCGCACACATGGGCATGACACTATGCACAGGTGCGCAGGTCAGTCGTGTGGCATGTTGCGTTGTGCTGTAGCTTATTTTTCATGCCAACTTCATGCAATCTTCCTCTAAACTCCTTTCGAGCTTCCTTCTTCCTCATGCATCATCATATTAAGCCAATTCTTAGCATATTTCACCTACAAACATGGGCTAATCATATTGGTTAGTTCATGCACAAAATACATGAGAGTATACTTAATTTAATTAACAAACATGACTAAAATTAATATATAAAATAGCACTTGCGCATGCAAATATGCCCAAGATCAAAGGGTCGTGCCATGATGATAGGGACCTCAAAGTCTACATCGCAGTCAAATATCATAAAATCTACTAGTAGATGAAACTCTCCACTCTTACCAACATATCTATCATTATGCCAACTAGTTTCTTAACTGTGCGGTCAACCATCAACAACCGCATTATAGTTGGCCTGAGGGCTCCCAAGCCCAGCTGCTCATATATTTCTAGAGGCATTAAGTGGATACTGGCACCTAGATCACAAAGTGCCTTGGCAAAATTCAAAGCTCCAATCGTGCAGGGGATTATGAACACCCCAGGATCCTCCTTCTTCTGAACCAAGGAGTGAGAGGCAATGGAAATGCAGTGGTGCAAGTTTTCCACTTGCTCAAACTTACGGTCCTCTTCTTGTTTACTAAATCCTTCATGAATTTGGCATATCCTAGTATCTTCTCCAATTCTTCTACTATTGGGATATTGTCCCGACTCGAGCGTGTACCGTAGACCGAGACACGGGATCTTGAACCATGAAGGGCTCCATGATAAACCATGGCACCTACATAGCACGAAAGAGAACATATCTAAAGCGGAAATAAAATATGAACACAATATAAGCGGTATTTCGTATATCATGAAGCATAACATAGACAAGGGTCGGCAACGTTGAACAATCTATACCTAACTATTTGAAAAGCCTCTAATCATAAGATGAGCTGATAGGACAACACTCCCAACTAGCTCGCTAAGTCTAAAACTGAAAACAAGAACATAACATCAATAACTGATAAACGATCTTGGAAGATGAGGACTCACCCAAACGGGGAATGAGCTGGACTACTACGGGAGCGAGCTAACGTCAGGGCTGAGACAGATCACCCAAACCTATATCATGAGATGATATAACATAGAGTATGCGGTCAGTACTTTGAATGTACTGAGTATGTAGATAAAATAGAACATGCTCGTAAATAATAAATCAAGGTTGAGAGTAAAGGCTAAAATGAACATGAGGATAGGGCACATTTTGAAATCATAATTGAACAATAGTCATAAACATGAGTTATTAATCATAAGCTCAAATGTAATGATCCAACATTTGAAAATAGAAATCATATAATGTACCATACTTGAAAATATAAGTGAAAACTTATAAACTAATCAATGGGGCAAATACACTGTGAAACATAGTATCATAAGTCATGAACGTGAGTAGCTTAAAATATGAGGAACAATGGGAGACTTCATCATAACTGACACCATCATGATAGAGCTTACATGATGCCCCAGCTGTCTCGCTTAAGTGGGTAGTGTCGTCCTAAGCCTTGCCAGGGCAGAGAATGATAAGGCGTGATATCACTCTTGAGCCCCGTCGGGCTAGGGGAACACTATTTGGCGAG
>JACEIK010003742.1:8735-79321 GCA_018107945.1 Datura stramonium | reverse complement strand
CATGCAAAATAAACGCGTGAGAGACTCCTTGAGTGGGCCACTTCTCACTATCCACGTCATAATCTGCACCTGCTCCTGGCTCACCCTCCGAGCCTGCATCACCTGGATCTTTGGTGTCATCTCCCAAGCCCTAAAACAAGTCATCTATGGGGCTTTGAAATGTAGAAGGGACAACCATTGCGGCATCAAGAGCACTCAAGAAAGGCACCTCCACAGATTTTTGACTTTTCTGCTCCCTTACTTCAGTCTAGAGAAAGGTGACAGCCCCCTCCACTACATCCACCTGTTTGCACAATGTTGTAAGATTCTCATATATAGACTTCAGCTCCCTTTTTACTATTTGAGCGATGAGCGTAGGGAGGATCCTAGCTAACTTTTGAAGTTGGCTCTCATAAAAGTTGGTCATTTCCATGATTTTGTGGAGACCACTCAGTTGGGAGGATGTTGGAGGGTGTGATGCTCCTCGAAGAGGTATGTCACCAGAGGCTTGGCCTGAAGCTTCTTGGTGGGGTTTGTTCAAATCTGGGGCCTGTGGAGACTGGTCTGAACCATGGGATAGAGAACCCTCTGGTAGCCCAAGAGCCTGCATCCGCTTCCGCTTGATTGCGGGTGCCTCAACATCTCTTTTTCGATCTAATGTGATGACGTTGTTAGTAGGAGTAGGGGTATTATCCGAAAAAATGGTACTCCCTCTTGCAAGCACATTTGCGAAATGAGCATGGCGTATGGCATGGAGGTGTTGGCCTATCGGGCTTTCCTTTTCATTCGCTGAGCTACAATCTCCCCAAAGTTAATGGGGACTCCTAACATTATGCAGGCTATAAGAATATCCATCTCCAAGATGACCCGCTGCTCATTTTTAGAAGGGATAACACGGCTACAGATGAAATTCAGCCATTAGTTGATGGCTACTGGAGTGATGTCAACCTCCATTCCTCACACCATAACAGAAGGCAGGCAGGGGAATTCATCGACCTTGCCTCTATGGTTCATACTTTCTTGCCTAGCCTGGTAGGAAGCATAGAACTCCGGCACCAAGCTTGGATAATAGTCTAGTAGAGGATTGGCAAAAAATGTTCCAATGTCTATCCGTGAATTGAGAAATGATGTCGGGGAGGTCACCGCATAGCCTCACCAAGTCAAAACGCTTTTCTACTTTGATTGAGCGGCCCATGCAGATGGTGTAGTGCCCCTTTATGTCGGGCACAAAGAATATGATAGCCTCCATGGAGTTGGCGGGCACTGCAGAGGCCTTTTCTTTTCCCTTGCCTTTTGTTGAAGAAGAAGCTGGGGCTTTGCCCTTACCGGTGTTCCTGGATGAAATCATTTCCTGCAAACACAATGGTAATAATCAAAAGAAAACAACAAACAACTACTCTAAAGTTTTAAAGGAGAAACAAAGTTGAAGAATTAATAATCAAAGCACTGGCAGCTCCGGTGAAACACCGGTGGGTCGTAGAAGGGTATCCGCCGACCGCCGTTGAACTGCTGGTGAGAAATAGAAAATTGGGGGAGCAGATATTCAATTGGCAATAAAGAGACGACCCTCCTGTCTTGATCTGCTAATCGTCGATGTAACGCGGGATCAATACAGTGGCCTGAAGCTAATATTAGCCCGAACCGGCGTTCCATTGGTGTTTTGTCGGACCCGGTCTATCACTGATTGTCATCGTCCCCAATGCATCACCTTAAACTCCAATCTCATAATATTTCAAACACTCACACACAACTTATCAAAGCAGTACCTCTACACATAAAAAATTAAAATGATGATTTACCCTTAAGAATGGCGACACCCAATCTATCTTAGTGCAAAGTATGTCTTTTTAATCCCTTGTTCGGTTACTCATATTTCACCCCATTCAACTCTACACATGACTAACAAATTCTCCCATACCCAATTCTACAAGGAACTTCTATCATCCCACTAATTTCATGTAACACAAGGATAGTATCAATCATGAAAATAGTAGGGAGAATAGCAGTAAAGAGGAGGGGAACATATGTCACACGTCATCTATAAGCAACCATATTACCATTGATGAGAAACTAAAGCAGTTGATGGTACATTACCACTCTTAAGAGAATGTTTGGTAGAGATTAGTTGTGGAAGCTTGATAATGCTCAACAATGGAAAACTCTTGAGACTTATTTAGTAGAGAGAAAGATTGTGAATGTAATTAGAATTTAGATTGAGAGAATGAGGAATTTTATAGGTGAGAAAGTGAGAATGTGGTTGGATGAGGGGAAGGTGGATGATTAACAGTGTGTTAATTGTATGGGAAGTGGAAGAGAGGGAGTTGTGGGAATATGGAAAGGATGGTGTTGGGAAAAGTAAAAAGGAATGTGGGAAAATGTTAAAAAGAGGAAAAAGGGAAGTCTAAGGGGTGTTTGAGTAGGGAAGCTATCACTAGGTTTTTGGTCAGGTAGGGCTGATATTTGGTTCAGCTTTTAAAAGAAAACCCATACCTTCTTCGGTGATACACCAGCGATCGCTGATTGAAACCTGCGGTTCGCCGCCTTAGCATCTCAGGCTTAATTTTGTGCCCAGGTCACTATCTTGTAACCGGCGATTGACCGGTGGTTCGCGGAATAGGTTCTATGTTCCGTTGGTGGATCGCTGCTTGGGCGCCCACTACTCAAGTATTCAGTCTTACACCGGCATCAAAGCGGTAGTACATGACTTTGCATCAGCGTCTCACCGGCTCATTCGTTGGTCCCTCAATTATGTACCTAGGTTTCTGCTTGCCTGCTCCAAGTTCCGGCGGACCGCGCATCTTACTCAACGGTTTTCTGATCCATCATGTTGCCTGCCTTATTTTTGTGCTTCCTCTCCTTGATTATCACCTAATTAGTCCTACAATATAAAAAAACAATTGCATTAAACTATTCAAAATAAGACACTTGGGTTGCCTCCCAAGAAGTTCCTTAGTTAACGTCGTTGCATGACGTATTTCTCATTTAGCATTCCTTCTTCGAAGGAGCACCCTCCGACTCATCCTCCTCCATATCAACTCCTCTATGCTCACACTCCTCATTTAGCACTCCAATTACTTTGCATTCATCGGGAAGTACAACAGATGGGTACACCTTGAAGGTAACCTCTTCACTTCCAACCCGGAACTTAAGCTCTCCTAGCTCCACATCTACAAAAGCTCTACCTATTATGAGAAATGGTCTCCCTAGAATGATTGGCACTTCTAAATCCATTTCACAATCAAGAACCACGAAATCAGCTGGTAGAATAAATTTATCCACCCTCACCAATACATCATCTAACACACCCATAGGTTTCTTTATGGAGCGATCATCCATTAACGACCTCATTGATGTGGATTTGGAGTTCCCAAGACCCAATTTCTTGAAGATTATAAGGGGCATCGGATTTATACTTGCGCCAAGATCGCAGAAGGCTTCTTAAACACACATAACCCGATAGTGCAAGGAATCGTGAAGGCTCTTGGATCTTCCCTCTTTGGGACAAGATTGCTCATCATCATCGCACTAAAGTGATGCGTTGTCTCTCCAGTGCCCACATCTACCACCTTCTTCTTTTTCAACAGCTCCTTCATGAACTTTGCATATCCAGGAATTTGAAGTAGAGCATCCACCAATAGTATATTAATGGACAATTTACTGAACATATCGATAAATTTACTGAATTGATCATCCTTCCTATTCTTGGATAACCATTGTGGATAAGGGGGTGGAGCTCTTAGTTCTTGTTCTTTATTATTTGAGGTCTTCATGCCTGCCTCATCTTCATCAACATTTGAGGGAACTTCATCAGCCTCTTTCTCACCTTCTTCTACAACATTTTCACAATCACTCGGTGCTTTTGGCACCACATTAGATTCCTTTTCATCATTTTTAGGAGAAAAAACCTCCTTAGGCTTCACACCTGCATCTCCAACCATTTTACCACTCCTCGTGATGATGGAAATGCATTGACTATCTTTCTTCCGGTTTGACATTGTATCACATGTGAGTGTTCCTTTCATTCGGGGGTTTATTTGAGAGGACAAATGATTCATTTGAGCTTCCAAACATTTAATAGCGGATGAATGAGAACTCACAATTTTGGAAAGGTTAGACACCTTCCCTTTCAATTCTTTGACCCCGCTGTCGGTTGATTCCACCTTCTTAAAGATTCTATCTAACATCTCTTCAATGTTTGAGTTACTTGCATTGATCACCCCTGACTGATTTGGGCATTCTCAACTTTAGGAGGGGGAACATATGGGTTTAAACTTTGATGATAACGTTCCCCCTGTTGATTTTTCTTTCTAGTGCCCCATCTTTCATTTGTATCGGGCCATCCTTGTGCATCGCGGTTTATCCAGCCTTGGTTCTCTTCCCGTTGGTGCCAAGGGTCTTGATTAGTCCCTTGAAACCCAGGTCGAGAACCCCCATCTGATTTTCCATGTATTGGCACTCCTCGTCATATCTCGATGGCGACGATTCTCCTTCAAAGTGCAATTGGCCCTGCATACCTACACATTTCACAACTTTGGGACCTACCCCATCATATGTTTCATCATTAGTTCCATCTGTGTCATCACTATAACAAGATTCTCATCTTTCTCTTCATCTCTTTTTCACAAGTCAGCTGCCAACACACTAGAACCAACATCATGTGTCGATACATTGATCTCTCTCGTATGCCATGCCCGATTTGTCTTTTCCATTCTGTCCAAAAGGGACTTAGCTAATGCATATGTCTGATCCATGATTCATCGTCTGGCTATATTATTGGCAACAGATTTGTTAATGGAGTCTAAAGTTCAATAAAAACTTGAAGGAGCACTCAATCAGGGAGAGCATGATTGGGGCAAAGGGAAACCTTCTTCTTGAACCTTAGTCATGCTTCATGCAACAGTTCCCCTGGCTCTTGCCTAAAGTTTGTGATATCATCCCTTAGTTGCAACATTTTTTATGGAGGGAAGAAACGATCCAAAAAGGCTTCAGTCAATTCTTTCCATGATGTAATACAACTAGGAGGGAGTTCCTCCAACCACATAGTCGCCTCTCCCGTTAGGGAGAATGGAAAGAGCCGTAACCTGATAGACTCTTGACTTATATTTGTTATGTTGAAGGGCTGACATATCTCTAATAAATTCCTCAAGTGGCTATTTGCATCCTTACTCAGTTTTCCCCCAAAGAGCCCTTTCATCCATAGAAAATGTAGCATTGTACTTGTGATATGGAACATGACATTATCTACCATGGGCGGTAGGTGAATGGCTCCTGTAATTTCGGGCATCACTGGGTTATTTTCTCCATGCTTCATATTACCCTCAACTGAGCTATCCCCTGCCTGTAAGTGATGACTCATATGAATTTACCCTAATAATCACAGCAAGATCAACATCAACAACTAAGATGTAAGACTAATTCAAATTAACAATCAACACAAGAATATCAAGCGCTAGTCCCCAACAAAGGCACCATTTTTGATAATGCTCAAATTACACTCTTCTTTACAATGTAGCGTAAATTGTCGTTGTATCAAAAAAGATATCCTGACGGATGTCGAAGTCGAATCCCACAAAGACTAACAAGTGATATACACAAGTGTTGTTTGGAAAATTTAAATTAGTTTGCACCACTCCAAAGAAAAAAGCAGTAAATATGTTGGGAGAAACTTGATGCTAACAAAATGGTATAGATTCTAGCTTAGCTAATTAGAATAGGAAAATAACCAAAGTTGTATAAAATTATGAGAGAGACTAGAGGTGTGGTGTAGATGATGCGCTAATTAAACAATGTTGTGATAGATCATCTCATCATTGAAAATTGTGTAAATAACTTTGGATAGGTGGGAATTCTATGTTTTTCACCCTCATGAATGCCTCTTTCTAGAGTTCTTTCAAACCACGAGACACAATTAAATCAACCCAATCAAGTTTGGATTAATAGCTGCACTATCTCTAGTTATTATCTATAAATTAGGAGTGTGAATATGGGTTTTGACTATGTCTAGCCCAACTCCACAACATCACATCCATTTTCCCCATCAAATTCTCTCCCAATACTCAACTCTTCTTTTGCAAGCAGGAATCGAGTAAGAAAAGTAGACCCACATTTGCAACTATAGATCATCAATTATAAATTATAGAGAACTTAATAGATTTACACTAATTAAGCAATATTGAGATGAATCTAGCAATACCCAATCTAATTAAGCACTAATCACCACACACCTCTAGTTGGTGATTTAGCTACTCATGGTTAAAAAACTAAAGAGCATCTTCAATAATAAATTCATTAATTTCATTAATAAGAGAAGAAAAATAAAATTCAAAAATATGTATGGAACGATGGTGATACCTTGCTAAGGAAGAAGATAAAGAAAAGAAAATCAATATTCAAAAATTTCCACAAATAGAGTTCTACTTTCTTTCTCAGCAAAAGGAATGTTAAAAAGTTAAAGTTAAGATTTGATATGTACAGAGTATTTCCTTCTAGAATATATATAAATATAGGGCAACCAATCCCCTCTTTTTCAGTGTTGGATGCAATTGCCCCTGCTCAGGCGTTTTGGCACTTGCAAAAGTACTGGCAGTTCACCGGTTAAATTTCGCGAACCGGCGTCTGTCATCTCCTGCTCCTTCTGTGATTTCCAGTACCATTCGGTGATTTGCTTATCTCCCACCACGCTACACCGGTTTATTTCCTCTTTAATCCAGCAAGTTTAGGCGCTTGTAGGTGAGTTAACCGGCAAGTCGCTGGTTGACATCCACAACCAGCAGTTGCTTTAGTTCCTCAAAGCAGTGGTCATATGCGTTTGGCCAATGTTTCGCTGGTGTTTTCCAATGGAGCGCCAATTATCACCTGATTTCCTTCTTTTTACTCCACTTCTTTCTCTTTTTCTTCAAATAAGATATCTGTACATAAAAATGCTAAAATGGCATAAAATTCATCTAAATAACTTGAAAACTAAGCTAAAGCTCATGCTTAAGAGCCTAATGAGTTGGTAAATTACCAATTCATTACTTATGTATTTATGGAATCAGGAATTTTATCTTGTGCTTGAGTATTGAAGAATTGAATTGAGGTACAAAAGCTGGATGGAGAAATTGGAGGATTCGAATGCTAGTATCATATCCAATTAAGGTAAATCTAAGGATCATAATAGGCTCTTTTTGCCATAAAGCTGTAGAATGTTCGAAAATTATGGAAAGACACAAAATCGATATAACTAAAGGAATTAGATAGCTTACCGACATAAGGATTTGGTAAATGTTGAAGATACTTTTCTCCAAGTTATGATATAGATATTTCATCATTAGAAGCGAAAGAGTGCCAATATGACGCTTTAGAGTAGAAAATTAAAGGGGGAAGTCAAATGAGTTTTAGCTTAAGGGATTGAATAGATGAAGTTTTTGCATATCGCATTTAATCCTATAAGTCAGTAATAGGAAAATATTCAGAAGGGAATACTAATAAAGTTTGAATCTTTATCATGTTTATGATGTTTCACTTGTCCTAAGAAATAATGGAAAAACACCATAAACTTATGAAAGGTTTAGCAGAGAAATATCTTAAAGGAAGGGGTCATAAGAGTTGTGCCTCAATGTTGAATTATTAGAAGATAGAACTCAGAAGACTAAAGTTAGAAAATGGAATTATAATAAGCAATGAGGAGTAAGTACTACAAGGATAGAGATAACCGCGGGGATTTTTTCCTAGTATAATAAAAATGTGAGTCTGCAAAAGGAATGGTTGATAGGCCTATGAACTACTTATACTAATGAAGGAGTTACAAGTGAATTATAAAAAGGAAGTAGGATGATTTTATAAGGTATTGGGCCTTTTAATTTAAGATAAACACCCTAGATTATCGCTAATATTCTAAAGCCTTTTTGTTAAGTTTATACATACAAATGAGTCATAATCGAATGATTTATCCAAAGTATGCTACTGAAGAATTTATATAGAAGGTTTTTCGACAAACTATGATACTAAGTGATGAGGTATTTGAACATAAGGTTAGAATGAATATGTAACACCCCGGGAAGGCCTAAGAATAGACCTGGGGATTGAATTTGTAAAGTGCAGAAAACTAGCAAAAACATCATAGGACGGGTGACTCAACGAATTATGGTCGGATACCATGAGTCGTCGTAACCTGTCGTGGTATGGTAGTTTAGGGAGGTAGTGGTGACAATAGACGGTGTAACGACTCATTGTCAGGAACAACGGGTCGTTGTTACCAGTCGTTGGAAGGACTAAACGTAGGATATGGGGAACCCACGGGGCATCCCATGATCCGTGGTGAGAAGTGACAGACCATTGTTTCTAGTCGTTGTTTGTGGGTTGAAATTTCCAGTTCTTACAACGGATTGAGACCATGACTCATTAGAAGGCACCACGACTCGTGGTGAGGCCCGTGGAAAGGAAAGTCAGATTGGTCAATGAGTTGACGACGGTCGATTCAACGACCCGTCGTTTGGACGAGTCATTGGAAGGACCTGAGATATGTCATGAGGCAGTGGACCCAAATACTTGATACCACGAGTCATGGTGTCGAGCAACGACCCATTGGATCAGTTTTTGGTCTACCCGGAGTAGTTTTCAGGGAAATTTTATTAAGGGCATTTTCGCTTTTTACATGCTTTGAAACCCTAAACTACATCGTTTTGTGTATTTTATGAGTGTGTTAAGATGGGTTAAGTCCTAATGCATACCCATTCCCATGCAAGAGCTTTAGAGAGATTTCTGGGAGGTTCAAGTATTCTTCCCCAAGTTTCCATCAATTTCTTTATGGGTATTCAAGGAACTTTGAATCAATCCATTCCCAGATATGTAGGGTTTTAGAATGGGTGAAATCCTTTCACATCCATGCCCAAATTTCAATTTAAATAATGAATTCTCCTATTCAAGTCTATGGGGTTTTACCCAAATGCATGAAAATGTGATTTCTCTTTATGGTTATGATTTAATTGAGTTTTAATTATTGAATTATGATTGATGGGCAGGTTTTATATTATTTTCTTTAAATCATGTTTGAAGCTTTTTAAATCTAAAATACCTATTTGATGAAGGTTCATGAAAGTTATGATTTACGATGAATATGCAATATTTTGAATTTATTAATGATGGAAAAGCATGAATTCAAGTTACCCATGTTTATGAACATATTTTTAAAGAATTGAATATGATGAAGTATTGGGAAATGCCCACATGTTGAAGAATGATTTATGATTTATGAAGCGGATTACATGATTTATCGATTTATGATGTTGGCCGATGAAAAGGGCCTGTGATTCTTGGCTAAGAATATTTTAAAGGGGATCAATGATGATAAATGTTATATTTTAGCCAATTAATCTTAATGCATGACGTTATTGATTTACGTATCAGCCTATGCATGTTTTTGGGAGCCGTGTCTAGCACCGAGCAGCCCGGCGTTCAAAGGACTACGCTGGTGTTCCTATAAATCATGTGCCATCATGGGTTTCTAAATAATATAATTTATTGATAATGATCCACTCAAATGTGATATCACGCCTAATGCACCACCCTCACCGAGCCTGGCTCCAGCCTCGCCCACTTGAGTGAGATATTTGGGGCATCATGAAAGGCTCTACCATGATAATGGTTATGACGAGTCCGAGTCATCCCATTGTTTCGCATGTTTTATTCATTGTTATGGTTATGTTATTGGCTCAAGTTATGTTTTGATAATGTTTACTTACGATTATGATAATGAATGATTTATGAACGATTTGAAATGTCTTGATGTCCTTATCCTATGTTTATTTATGAGTTTATTAATTTAACATCCGTTTTACTTACCTTTGTATACTGATACATTCCACTTACATACCACATACCTTTTATGATGTATCGTTTCATGATATGTACTGCCCTGTGCTCATCCTCACCCTTTGTCCATCCTGTACTTACACTTTTAGCTTATTGGTGAGTCCTTATATTCTGAGGGCCTTTTGTCAGACTTTCATGTTATTTATGTTTCAGTATTGGTCGGGTTAGATGTTGTCCCATCAACCCATCTTATGTATTAGAGGCTTTTGGACAAAAGTATGTGGTACTCAAATCATGTATATGTCCAGTATTTCCTGATGTTATGCTATAATTACATTTCGCTATAAGCTTTTATGATTGTCATTCCGCTATTTGAATGAGATTAGTTGTATGCATGTACAAGGGTCGAGTTGGGTTCTCTGAGGTCCCTTGTCCCGTGTCTAAGGATCTGGGTGTATGTTCGGGTCGTTAAAAACTTGGTGTCAGAGCATTAGATTTTGTAGTGTCCTAGGGTGTCTGAAAGCCGCGTTAGGTAGAGTCTTTTTCATGGGTGCAGCCACACACCTATGACAAAGAGGCTACTAGATGTTTGGGAAACGTTACCTTCTTTCATGTTCTATGTCGTGCAATGAAAAGTCTGTCCATCCTTCTAATTCGTGCTATTCGCGATTGTAGAATTATGACTCCTAGAAGAATGAAAGGAAGGAGGAATGGAAATGATGAAGGCCATGGGGGTGGCAATGACTGGGCATAAGCAAGCCCCACTGCTCAGAGCCCCAAGCACCAGAGCCAGCTGCCCATGCTGAGTTTTAGGTGGCTGTTCAGATGTTGGCGTACGCCTTGACCACTCAGGTGAACCAGCAGGCTGTTGTGCAGTCCCACAGAATGGCAATGCAACGACGATTGATTAGGAGATTCTTGAGGATGAACCTCCTAAGTTCACAGGGTTGAAGGCGGATGAGGATCCGTGATGAGTTCATAGAAGGGATCTTGAAGGTCAATCAGGTTATCGGGGTGACAAAGGGGGAGTGTTTTGACTTGGCCTCTTATCAGCTAAAAGAGGTCGCTCATATTTGGTACAAGAAATGGAAGGACAGCAGAAAGGGAGCGGCCCTATTAGTTGGGATAAGTTCCACATGACCTTTCTCGATAGATTCTTCCCCAGGAGATGAGAGAGAGTTGAAGGCAACTAAGTTTGTGAACCTGGGCAGGGAAAGATGACAGTGTTGGAGTATTCTCTTGAGTTCACTCATTTGTCAAAAATACGCCCCGTAGTTAGTGATGGATTAAAGGGTGCGGGTGAGCCTATTTGTTCATGGTGTGGTTGGTTATTTAGACATGGATTGCAGGACTACCACAAGTCACCAGGATTGAGTGATCTTTCCTCACATAGTGCTGTACACCAAGCAGATGGAGGCGGTGCTCAAGGGAGGGAGAGGGAAAAAGAGGGATCGGACGATAGTAAGTCGCGGGTTTTTGCATCGTAAGTTCGGTGGTGGCTACCATCCACGCCTGCAGCAGAGGTCATTAGCCCCAGCACCATCATCAGCTAGTGTTCCATCCAGGACCAGGAGTGATTAGAGGGGAGCAGGCTTCAGGGTAGAGGGATCAAAGGCACCCAAAGGAGTATACCTCTCCAGCCTTACGGGAAGTTCGCAAGAGTCACAATTAGGGAGCGTCAGCCGGTTTCGATGTCTTCTATGGGTGTAGTAGATCTAGGCACGCGTCGAGCATGCAAATATGCTAGATAGGGTGATGATAGGGTCGTGCACAGACCACCAGGACAGCAACAACTTCTAGCTCCATTCCGCTCCACGTGGAGCATTGATTGCTGGGGTGGCGAATGGGCCACAAAACTGGATTCTATGCCCTTGCCTTGGTGCAAAGATCCGAGGCTTCCCAGACGTGGTCATTGGTATGTTACATGTCTCTCATATTGATGTTTATGCCTTGCTAGATCTGGGAGCTACATTGTCTTTTGTGAGTCCTTTCATTTCTAGTAGCCTCGGAGTTAGTCCCAAGACCTTGTCAGAACCATTTTCAGTTTTGACCCCTATTGGGGATTCAGTCGTAGATAGATCGAGTATATAGAAGATGCCCAGCCACTGTGTTGCACAAGGTTACCTCCACAGACCTTAGAGTTAGCCATGACCAACTTGATGTTATTCTTTTGGCATGGATTGGTTGTTCGCATGTTATACTTCACTAATTGTAGGACCTGTACGGTTGAATTGCATTTTCTGAGTGAGTCAGTGTTTGAGTGGAAGGGTAGTCTACAAGACTTTCAACAAGTCAATTTATTTCCTATCTTAAGGCCAGGAAGATGATTTCTAAGGGCTGCATGTATTATCTAGTTAGGGTTAAGGATGTTGAGTCTAAGACCCTGACTATTCAATAATTTTCGGTGGTGTGTGAGTATCCGGAGTTGTTCCCAATGATTTGTTAGGTGTTCCTTCAGAAAGGGAAATTGATTTCAGTATTGATATATTACCAGATACGCAACCTATCTCTATTCCTCTACAGGATGTACTCTAGCCGAGCTAAAAGAATTAAAAGAATGTGGAAGGACTTTTGGAAAAAGGGTTTTATTAGAACGAGCAAGTGTTTATGGGGTGCACCGGTTCTCTTTGTTCAAAATAAGGATGGATCCCTTCGAATGTGTATTGATTATTGGCAGCTACACAAGGTCACTGTCAAGAACAGGTACCCTTGCCCAAGATTGATGATTTATTCGACCAACTTCAAGGTACCCTGGTGTTTTCGAAGATAGACCTCAGTCTCTGGATATCACCAGCTTAGAGTTCGGGATTGTTATATTCCAAAGACAGCCTTCAAAACCCGGTAAGGGCTACTATGAGTTTGTAGTTATGTCCTTGACTAACTAATGCTCCTAAGAAAGCAGGACCTGATGAACAGAGTGTTCAAGAAATATCCGGATATGTTCATGATCGTGTTCATCGATGCATATTCTTATATACTCCTGAGCGAGGGAGGAGCATGCCCCTCATTTGAGGATAGTGCTAAAACCCTCAAGGATTGTCAGTTGTATGCAAAGTTTAGCAAGTGTGATTTTTGACAAACTCGTGGCATTTCGGTCATGTGGTATCAAGCGAAGGCATAAGAGTAGATATTCGAAGATCGTGCTGTGGAGAATTGGCCCAGACCGGGAATCCCTTTAGAAATTCAGAGTTTCTTAGGCTTAGAAGGCTACTGCCGAAGATTTGTTGAGGGCTTTTCATCAATTGCAGCCCCACTGAGTAGGTTGATTAAGAAAAAGGTGAAGTTCCAATGGTACGATGCTTACAGAAGAGCTTCCGAGAGTTGAAGACCCAACTCACTTCAGCACCAGTGTTAACTTTACCCAAGGGTACTGATGACTTTGTAGTATATTGTGATGCTTAAAGAGTTGGACTAGGATGTGTGTTGATGCAGCGTGGGAAGGTACTGTATATGCCTCGAGACAGTTGAAAGTTCATGAAAAGAATTACCCGATCCATGATCTTGAGTTGGTCATGGTGGTGTTTGCATTGAAGATATGGTGGCATTATTTTTATGGGGTCCACCTGGATGTGTTTATGGATCACAAGAGCTTGCAATATGTGTTCACATAGAAGGATCTAAATCTTCGGCAAAGGAGGTGGTTGGAGTTACTAAAGGACTACAACATGAGGTCTCCTACCAATGGGCAAGGCTAATGGCTGCGCATTCACTTGGTAGGCTCTCTATGGAGTGTGTCCCACGTGGGATGAGGGAAAAAGGAGTTGGTGAGAGATTTCCATCGACTTGCAAGGTTAGGAGTTAGATTGATCGACCTGACTGATGGCGGCGTTATTGTGCAGAATGGTCAGAATCGTCTTAGTGACCAATGTCAAATCTAAGCAAGATGAGAATCTCTACTTTGAGGAAGCTGAAGGAAGCAGTAGAGTCGTAAAAGGTGGAGGTTTTCTCCCAAGGGGGAGATGGTGTGCTGTAATACCAGGGTCAACTATATGTTATGGACGTCGATAATTTAAGGGTTCGGATATTGCATGAGGCACATGGTACCAGATATTCTATCCATCCTGGATCCATGAAGATGTATCGAGTTGTGGAGAAATCTATTGGTGGGATGGTATAAAGAAGGATATTATGGAGTTTGTAGCCATGTCCGAAAGCAAGTGAAAGTCGAGCATCATAGCCAGAGGTGTACTTCAGATATAGCATTCCCAATTCTGGAAGTGGGAGGAAATAAGTATGGATTTTGGTTATAGCCCAACTAGTACACGTCGACACTATGACTCTATTTGGGTTGTTGTAGATAGATTAACTAAGGCAGCACACTTCCTACCAGCCAAGACCACAGATTCATGGATGATTATGCCAAGTTGCATATTCGGGTTAGTTCGACTTCATGGAGTGCCCTTTAATATCATTTCAGACCGAGGTACTCAGTTTACCTCTTAGTTTTGGTGGTCTTTTCATAAGGGACTTGGTACGCAAGTTAAGCCTTCAGTACAACCTTCCATCCGCAACAGACGGCCGTGTGCAGAATGAATCATTAATACCCTCGAGGATATGTTGAGGGCATGTGTTATGGATTTAAAGGTAGTTGGGATGATCATTTGCCCTTAATCGAGTTTTCTTATAATAATAGCTATCACTCCAGTATCCAAATGGCACCGTTCGAGGCCCTTTACTGGAGAAGGTGTAGATCTCCCATCGAATGGTTTGAGGTGGGTGAGGTTGCTATTATAGGACAAGATTCGGCTCATCAGACCATGGTAAAGGTCCGGCTTGATAAGGAACCAGTTAAAAACCGCTTAGAGTCGTTTGAAATCATATGCCAATGTGAGGAGAAGAGATTTGGAGTTTGAGGTGGACGTTGGGTATTTCTAAAGGTATCTCCCAGAAGGGACTCATGCGGTTTGGGAAGAAGGGGAAACTCGGGCCCCGCTATGCTGGCTCTCACCGGGTTGTGAGAGAGTTGGTAAGGTGGTGTATGAGTTGGACTTGCCTTTGGAGTTATCTTTAGTATATCCCATCTTTCGTGTATCACTTTTTGAAGAAGTGTGTGGATGATCCAAATCCTTTGTAGTCCCGGTAGATAGCTTGGGGTGAAAGACAAACTTCGCTTATGAAGAAATTCCCATTGAAATCTTAGATCGTCAGGTTCGGAAGTTGAGAAACAAAGAAGTAGCTTCAGTTAAGGTTTTATGGAGAAATCATCATGTTGAGGGAGCTACATGGGAAGCTGAAGTGATATGATGGCTAGATATCCACATTTGCTCCCTCTATCGCCCCGCCCGACTTGAGGTACCAGTTTTTTCCTATGACTAATCTAGCTTTTATGTTCATTCATGTCTACAAGTTTCTTTTATGTGTATGAATGAATGTGGATATAGATCAGTTCAGCTATTTGGTTCTATTCGGAGGTAGCCATTCCATGAAAATTTCAGTTAAAATGATTAGTATATGGCTATGATCAATTGTATGTTTCTATTTGCTACTTGTTTCCTACATTCGTGGATGAATTTTTCCAAGGGGGAGATATTGTAACACCTGGGAAGGACTAAGAATAGACCTGGGGTTTGATTTGAAAAGTGTAGAAAACTGGCAAAAACATCACAGGACGGGCGACTCAACGACTGTGGTTGGATACCACGAGCTGTCGTAAGCTTTCTCATGGTAGCGGTAGTTCAGGAGTAGTGGTGACAACAGACGGTAACACTGTTAGGAACAACGAGTCATTGTTACCGGGCCGTTGGAAGGACTCGAAATGTAGGATGATGGGGAACTCACGGGCATCCTAATGATCCGTGGTAGAAGTGACGGCCCGTTGTTTCTAGTCATTTGTGGTTGAAATTTCCAGTGCTACAACGGATTGAGACCACTTACTCATTGGAAGGCACCATGATTTGTGGGAGGCTAGAAAGGAAAGTCGACATGAGTTGATGACGGTCGGGATTCAACGACCCGTTGTTTGATGTAACAACTCGTATTGATGAGTCGTGGGAAGGAGCTGAGATATGTAATGAGGCAGTGGAGCCCAATGACCCGATACACGAGTCATGAGGCCGAGCAACGACCCATTGGATCGGCCGTTGGTTCCTCGCACTGAGCAGTTTTTAGGGCAGATTTATTAGGGCATTTTTGACTGTTCCATGATTTGAGACCCTAAACTACATCGTTTTGTGTATTTTCTGAGTGTTTTAGGATGGATTAAGTCCTCAATGCATACCCATTCCCATGCAAGAGCTTTAGAGATATTTTTGGGAGGTTAGAGGTCTTCTTCCCCAAGTTTCCATCAATTTCTTTCTGGGTATTCAAGGAACTTCGAAATCAATCCATTCCTAGGTACGTAGATTTTAGAATAGGTGAAATCCTTTCACACCAATGCCCAAATTTATTTAAATAATGAATTCTCCTATTCAAGTCTATGGGGTTTTTACCCAAAAGCATGAAAATGTGATTTCTCTTTATAGGTAGATTTAATTGAGTTTTAATTGTTGAATATTAATTAAAGTGGATCAATGATGATAAATGTATATTTTAGCCAATGAATCTTAATGCATGATGTTGATTTACGTATGAGCTTATATGCATGTATTTCGAGCCGTGTCTAGCATCAAGAAGCCCGACGTTCAGCGACTACGGTGGTGTCTCATAACCACGTGCCACCGTGGGTTTATAAATGATATGTTGTATTGATAATGTTCCCCTCAAATGTGATATCACGCTCAATGCACGATCTCGCCTGGCAAGACGGGGTCGGCTCTGCCCACTTAAGTGAGATAGTTGGGGTACCATGAAAGGCTCTACCATGATGGTGTCAGTTATGACGAGTCCTCCCATTGTTCCGCATGTCTTATGCATTGTTATGGTTATGTTATTGGCTCAAGTTATGTTTTGATAAACTTTACTTACGATTATGATAATGAATGATTTATGAATGATTTAAAAGTCTGAAGCCTTATGTTTTCCTACGAAATTTATGATACAAGCATGATGTCCTTCTCCTATGTTTATTTATGAGTTTATTATACTTTTAACGTCTGTTTTACTTGCCTTTGCATACTTATTCCACGATCGACCGCATACTTTCTATGTTGTATCGTTTCATGATACAAGGTCCGAATTCAAGCTAATCCTCACCCTTAGTCCATCACAGCCATGCTTTCAGCTGACAGAGTCCTCATGTTCTGAGGGTTGTTTGTCAGACTTTCGTGTTATTTATGTTTATGTATTGGTCGGGTTAGTTGGGAATGTTGTCCCATAAACCCATCTTATGTATTAGAGGCTTTCAGAAAAGTATGTAGTGCTCAACTATGTATATGTCCAGTATTTCCTGATGTTATGCTATAATTACATTTCTGCTATGTTTTTATGATTATCATTCCGTTTATTTGAGTGAGATTTGTTTTATGCAAGTGCCATGGGTCGACTTGGGGTGTGTCGGGGCTCTTTGTCCCGTGCGCCTACGATCCGAGTGTACGCTCGGGTCATGAAAGAATAGGAGAGCAAATTCTAGCCAATTATTTTGAATATTGAAAAGTCCAACATATGACATAGAGCAGATTTCCAGCCAATTATTTTGAATATTGAAAGTCCAATATATGACATAAAGCGTATTTCCAACAATTAATTTGAATAATGAAAAGTCCAATATATGACATAACATAGTATGTTGAAGGAAAGAAGACACTTTATACAAAAGCATATGTTGACAGTATCTTGTTCAAATATAAGACATTATAGATCAAAATTCTTCATTAAGAAAAATTTGGTTACTTTATGAATCTTTTCTAGTAAAGACTACTATGAGATATGTTGAGAAAGGCTGCAGAAAGCTTAGAGTGAGCGAAATTTGTACGCAGGTATATGTCACAAGAAGTTAAAGAAATTGATATTGATGATTGGATCTTCTTGAAGATTTCTCCTATGATAGACGTTATGCAGTTTTCTTAGAGAAAGAAGTTAAGATCAAAGTATAATATACCACACAAAGTCATTCAAAGGATAGTAAAGGTAATATATGACCTTGAGATATGTGATGTACAAATCTCTAGAATATATCTTATGAAGAAGTACCGATTGATATCTAAGATGTTCATATTAGAAAGCTCAAGGCTAAGGAAATAGCTTAGTAATGATATTGTGGAGTAATAATAACATTAAGGAAGTAACGAAAGCAAAGGAAAAAGCGCCTTCAATATTCACAACTTGAAGATAAGATTGAGGTACATTTCTGATATTATGTGAATATTGGTTGAAAGTGTGGATTATGGTTATTATTGATTATGTGGTATTGTATCACCCCGTAAGGCGCTACATTGAGTTTTTTTGAGTTTCAAATTATTAGATAGTCCAATTTACAAAGGAAACTCTACCTAATTTCAGTAGATCCCTAGAAAGGACTTCTAATTTTATAAATACTGTTTTCGATAAAGGATGAATGATTTTAAGGAAGAAAGGAATCTTTTTCCTTTTTTTATTTACGTCGTTCATAATGAGATGTCGGGAGAATGAAATTCCAAATGAGTGATCATATCATTAAATGGATATATGAAGGTGATTAAACAATTAAATTAAAATTTTAGGTCAAAGGGAGCTTGGTAACAAAATTCGAGTTCATAATTTATTATGAGAAAGTATTTTAAATAAGTTTTGCATGTGGTGTAACTTGGGATGGGCATATATCATAATCTATAATAAGTTATAAGTATTATTACCTATCAAATTAAATGTCTCTGAGTTTAATTTTTAGAATATCAATTTGCTCATCAATCCGATAATGGAGAAAGTTATGATTATTTTATCATGGACTACCTAGGAGAATCTGGGTCACGGGTTTAGGCCGGGTTTGGGTGCCTTTAAAAAGAAAAATCCAATACAAACTTCATTTATTTTCTACCATAATTTCTAAAACTCCATAATCTCATATCCCCCTTTCCACCTAGGTTTCTCTAGTAAAAACCGTGGGAATCAAAGTTTAAAGCTCAACCAAACATCAATTAAGCTTGGGAATAAGTGTTAAGGCCGTATACATCATAATGAGTTGTTTTGTCAAATTCGGCTCAGTTTTAGGCATGCTAAGGAAGTGGAAATTCGAAAACTAACTTCCTCCATAGCCAAAGCTTCCAAGTTAAAATAAGTAATCTTATCTTCTTCTTTGTCTCAAATTTAGAGTTTTACACATTATCAGAAAATTATCATATTGAAATTGTTGTTGTATCCTTAGCTGGCTGAATATGAAGGATTGGTATGGAGTAGTATGCCTTGATAGTTGGTCGGAAGTTGAAGGAATATCAAGCTAATGCTCAAGTCAAAGGTAGGATCAAACTTACAAACAAGGTACATAAGGTGTCAACTTTCTTTGAATAGTTGTTTTTAAAAGTGTATATAGAATCATTCATAATACCTTCCTAAGATTTAACTATATGAGTATGAATGATTTATATGGTTGAAATCAATAGTTTTAAGGTTGAGAATATGAATAAGAATAATTGTGTTAGTGATTAGTAATGTGTAAGTTGAACTTAGTTGGTTGATTGTTGTGAATTTAGAAGACTCGTGAGAGGGATGTCACCCCCCGCCTTGGGGGGTATGACTGGCACCCGGTGCCCTATTAGGACCTGAACTGCTAGACTACTGAGCCAGAGCACATCTGGTGTCTGGCTGGCTCTAACTCAGATTCATGGAATCAACGGGCTATATAACGTTTGTAAATACAGCCTCCGGCCGATCGGGCCTATAGCCACCAGAGCCGATAAATATCGCCAACAGTATCACACTCATATAGGGAAACTTGGCGTGGGCCGACAAGCTACTCATGTTGCCCAGTTATCTCTAAATCAGTATAACAGATGCTGAACAACTACGTGACCGGCAAGGTCACCACTACTAACTGGATACGGCCCCACACGGCCAACATAAACAACAATACTAAACAGCTAACGTGTATGCACGGCCTCAGACGATCGGCTCAACTAACCACAGGGAGATATATACACAATCTGCAAGCCTCTAAGAATACTGATAAGATGATCGGGACAGGGCCCTGACCTACCCGTACTATACAACAAAAGAAAATGATATAAACTCAATATCAAGTTCTGGATGACAGGAGCTGACCACTCTCGCACTGGCTAGGATCACGAGGATCGACTCCTCGCCTATAGGTACCTGCGTAAGTAATGCAGTGCCCCAAACGGGCGTCCGTACCACTGGTACTGAGTATGCAAAGCAACCTAAACATAACTGAATATAAGCAACATAACTAGAAACTCGAACAGTAGTGGGAAATATCTCGAAACCTGTCGGGATCGATGGAATCTGAAACACGCTATCTCACTGAGAATAAGGTAGGAGCATACCTATCGACGTGGCGATCTGCTGCTATCAGCTAATAAATAACATATATATACATATATATAACAAACAAGGACCAATACCATCCCCCATATATTCTGGAAGGTGCCAACCAACAAACAATCTAATACCCCTACCCGGGGCAAAACCATCTAAAAATAAAGTCACTCCACTCGTCAACTATCAACGAGCACCCTACCGGCCCCCTTGGGTCTGCAGCCGGGCTAAGGGCCTCTGACTATAACTGTGTCTAAGTCTGGAGCACTCTGCACTGTAAACTGTGATCCGTATCTGTATCTGTATCTCGTAATCTGCCCCTAGGCGCAAGCGCACAACAGGTGTTTACATCGCTATGTTGATCAGCTTGAGAGGTAATACTGCATCCCATCTTCGTTCTACTGCGGATGGCATGCCACCCTTGAGTGACGTATACTCACCCTCTGGCGGGCGAGTCGACACAGCTATTAACCCAGGGGCAGCGAGGATGCTCTATGGGTGCCCTCATAGCACAAATGTGTCTCAAACAAACAATAATCACGTATAGCAAGCATGTTTGATATGAAAATACTATCCGTATTCCGATTTCTTATTCTCAACTCTTTTCTACATTAAACCGATTCTCTACTGAACTATATTGTATCTGAGATATCATCTGACTGTCTGATATTGCTTTACTAACTTTCATTTTGAATATATATCATGTTTATTATAATATATGCTTGGCAAATTCATACTCGACTCAATTCTCAACTTCTAATTCTTTCTTCTATACATCACGCTATTTACTGCATCGATTACTAACTTGTCAAGGGATTAGCTTTACATACCTTCGCTTCGGATTTCCCAACTAACTAGCGTAGCTTGGTCAGTACTTCTGCTATTTCTCCCAACTGCATTCATATGTCAATTAGAAACTAAATACGCTAATATTATGGAAGAAAAACATCACTTTCAACATATATATAGCCCAAACTTTGACTTATCGAAAACGTCGAAAACTCGTTATTTCTGAAAGTACAGAAGGGAGAAATACTCAACTTTAGGGCTAGGGAGTATATTGACACTAATTTGGAGAAATTACACTTACCTTATCCCCGGTAACACGATGATTCGCCGGCCAAATTTCACGAAATTGAATCCGTAGGATTGCTCCTTACTTCTTAATACCTCGGTATCCTGGAGTTAATTTGTTTGGTTGCGTTTGACGGTGTAATTAGATGGAAATTTCAATGAACTTCGTCCTCTGTTTTTCCCTCGACCGGACCAGGCGAAAATATAACACAACCGAAGTTGGAGGCTTTTATACTTTGGCCTGGGATGTGGCCTCCGTGACACGGTAAAGGCGCCAACGCGGAGGCCCTCCAGGCACGTTGCCATCATGTTCCGCAATGGTTCGACGAATCTCTTATCCGGTCTTTCCTTGGGCCTTTTCCTAGCATGTATGACATTCAAAACTCTTAACCAACATGCGAACAGGCCACCACATACCGAGAATTTACGGGTGTAACATCCTTCCCCTTAAGAACATTCACCCTCGAATGTAAACTTCTATTTATAGGAATTCTCAACTGAGTCAACTTATTTCTAGAAAAATTTTGGCAGAGTTTCCCTGTAATATGGATCATCTCAAAAATCCTGAAATGCAGAAAAGTCCAATACAGGTACTCCACACAATACTATAGTATTCATCTCATAAAATAATAGAGTCGACTATCTCATTATACATATACTATAAGGCACTATATAAACAACAATACTAACGTACTTCTTGACTGACTAGGCTTGAAACAAGTGAGGATATCTGATTTTCATATCTTCCTTCGCTTCCCAAGTCATTTCCTACTCGTTATGCCATAGTACCTTGACAAGAGATATTCTTTTAGTTCTCAATCTATGAATCTGTCTGTCTAAGATGGCTACCGGAACCTCTTCATAGGCCAGCTCTTCCATAACCTGGACATCCTGGACTGGGACTTCTCTTGATGGGTCTCCGATGCATTTCCTTAGCATAGATACATGAAAACCGATGAACGGATTCTACCCTGGAGGCAAGTTCAACCTATACGCCACTTGGCCTATTCTTTGATGAATCTGATAAGGCCCAACGAACCTCGGACTGAGCTTACCTCTCTTACCGACTCTCATCACCCTTTCATTGAAGATACCAGGGAATACCATCATTCACATCAAATTCCAAAGTCTCTGCACCGCACATCAACATACGATTTCGTGCCTGCAGTGAGTAGGCGTTCTCTGATGTTTACCTTCTCCTGACTATTGAATAATATCTGGCCCACTAGCGCCGACTCTCCCACTTCAAACTGCACCTAACCGTGATCTACATTTTCGCCCATACAAGCCTCAAAGGGCGCCATCTGGAGAAGGTTGAGTTATAGTTATTATAAGCAAAGTCAATTAGCGGCAAATGCTCATCCCAACTACCTCCAACATCTAGCACACACACCCGTAGAGACCCCAGCCTGGAATAGTGTTCAGCCTGTCCATCCGTCTCGAGGGTGGGAATGTTGTCCTCAAATTAATCTACGTTCCTGCATCTCTCCAAATGACTCGCCAAAATCTAGATGTAAATTGTGCTCCTCTGTCAGAGAGAGATACAGATACGGAACACCATGTAATCTAACTATTTCTCTGATATACAATTTGGCATACCTTCGGCAAAGAAGCCACCGCAGAAGGGCTGGATTGTCACCTCGTCAACTATTACCCAAATGGAATCAAGTGCCTGTTCCGGTACGGTAATCCTGCTACAAAGTCCATTTCACTGCTTCCCATTTGTGAGAGGCACAACTATGTGCTGAGTTAACCTGCCTGGTTTCTGGTGTTCCGCTTTTACCCGTTGGTAGTTAGGACATCACAAATTCCCGTTATTTCCTATTCATACTTGGCCACTAGTAGATTTCCTTGATATCGTGGTACAATTTCGTCACGCCTGGGTGGATAGAATAGCGGGCGTAATGTACCTCATTCATAATCTAGCTGGCGAGCCCCCTTGAAATATCTCGGAACACAAGAGGCGTAATTCAGCACGCAAGGGTCTCATCCTCGCTATCTCAAAATTTGGCGCTTTCCTTGCTGAATTATGTCCTAAGTTGGATCAGGTCAGATCTTCATATTGTCATTCTTTTACCTCCACAACTAATGACGACAATGCGGTGTTCTGAATACCGCTCTTGCTGTCCCTCTCGTTTTTGCTACACGAACGGCTAGGCTGGCTAATTGATGTATTTCTCTCGACCAACTCCCACTAGTCATTGCAAATACGCCAAACTCCCCATTGATTTATGGCTGGGAGCATCTGCTACTATATTGGCTTTTCCCGGATGATACAGAATGTCCACGCCACAATCTTTCAATAATCCCAACCAGCGACGCTGTTTCAAAATTCAACTCTGAGTGAAGATATACTATAGGATTTTTAGGATTCGTGAAAATATCCACATGGACGCCATACAAGTACGTTCCATCTTTAAGGTGTGGATCACTGCGGCTAACTCCAGGTCGTGGGTAGGGTAACTCTTTTCGTGTTTCCTCAGCTGTCTGGAAGCATACGCAATCACTTTACCGCGCAGAATCATCACACAACCCAACCCAATACCTGATGCATCACAATACACTGAATAACCCTCTGTACCTTCCGGTAATGCTAACACTGATGGAGGTTAATCTCGTCTTTAATTATTAGAAACTCTGCTCACATGCCTCTGTCGATTGAAAATTTACTGCTTTCTGTGTCAGCTTAGTCAGAGGTGCTGCTATAGTGGAGAATCCTCAACAAATCTTCTGTAATATCCGCTAACCCAGAAAACTGCGGACTTCGGTCGGAGTGGTAGGTCTAGGCCATGTTTTGACTGCTTTCTATTTTCTACAGGTCAACTTGTATACCAGCATCAGACACAACATGCCCTAAGAAGGTTACTGAGTTCAACCAGAATTACATTTGGAGAATCTAGTATATGTAACTGGCGGCCCTAAGAATTCGAGCACTGTCCATAAATGGTATTTCGGTGGTCTGCCTCGTGAGATGAATACACTAGAATATCATCAATAAATACTATCACGAACAGTCCAGTATGGTATGAAGGTGCTATTCATCAGGTCCATAAATATTGCTGGGGCATTCGTCAACCCTGAAGACATAACTAGGAATTCAAAGTGGACGTACCTGGTCCTGGCTGCTTTGGAAATGTCTCTTTCACGAACTCGTACCTGATGGTATCCGACCGTAAGTCAATCTTGGAGAAATATCCGGCCCCCTGTAACTGATCAAACAAATCATCTATTCTGGGAAGCGGATACTTATTCTTGACTATAACCTTATTTAGCTGTCGGTGATCTATACACATGCGGAGCGAAGCTTTCATCCTTCAACTGCTCCACTTTCCGAGTTCAGCAGGAGCCATACGATATGGAGGGATTGATACGGGCTGAGTGCTTGGTAGCAAGTCGATTGCAAAATCTATATCCCTTTCTGGGGGAATACCAGGTAGCCCGTTTGAAAATACATCAGGGAATTCATTCACCACCGGAACAGACTGGAGTGTCGAAGACTCTACCCGAACATCTCCGAACTCCCCACTAGGTGGTAAATACATCCCTTGTCAACTTTCTCGCCAGAAGGTAGGAAATAACCTACCTTTTTGGCATAGTTGTGCTTCCTTTCCACCTCTCGCACTGCCTCCCTTGAAAGTGGAATTGGACCGTCTTGTCTAACATTCTACGTTGGCATAGCACCGCAAACACAATCCAATCCATACCCATAATGGCATCGAATCAATCATCTCTAGTTCTACCGTATCTACCGTAGTCCGATTTATCAAAGAACCCTCGCCTGTACACCCTCGATAAATATTGCTAGCTATACGGAGTCACCGACAGGTGTATATACTGAGAAGGGCTGTTGTAAACAAATCTGGTGCAACACTCGAACTTTTCGAGCCACAAATGGGGTAACATAGGACAAAGTGGACCCCTGGATCAACTCAGCACATGTTGTGGCATGAGCAAATAGTCATCATACCTGTTACCACATCTGGAGACGCCTATGAGTCCTGTCTCCCTGGTAATGCATAGGTACGGCTTGAGCCTCGGTACCTGAGCTAGAGGCTCCTAATCTACATCGGCCTCTACCTGTTGAACCCGAGGGCCTATGCGCCGCCGAGGTCGGGCCGAGTCAGGCCCTACGGATCCCCGCCCTGGCTATCTCGGCTACCTTTCCCCTGGCCGGACAATCTCTCATTAGGTGCCCCTCCTACCCGCATATATAATATCCTGAGAAGCCATATCTACAAGCTCCGATGTGAGGTCGGCCGCAAATAGGGCGGATGGGGGGGGTGTATCTACCGCTCTACCCTCCTCTCGCTGAGGTGGAACAATCCAGCACTGTTCGAGAACTGCCACCAGACTCTGACTGCCCTTCGATGAATAAATCTACCCTCTACAGTTGTGGTGGAGGTGTAGTGTCTAGGGGGCCTGTCTGACAACCGGGGCCTGGGTCCCTTCGAACTCCCTTTTGTAATCTCATCTCGATCTACCCGCGGCGCCGGTTCTCGATTTGTCTATCTACCGTCCTGTTGCCGCTGTCTAAGGCCCTCAATAGTATGGGCAAAGGCCTGCACCCCGGCAATGTCCATATCTTCTCATACGAACTGTCAAGTGCATGCCTCAATGTATTCTAGGCTCAGACCCATAATAAACCGGTGGACTCGGATGGCATGCGTCTACAAAAGTTCGAGCATAGAGGGCTAAGGAGTCAAACTGTAAGGCATATTCTCGTACGCCTCGCCCCCTACTCCAGCGCAAGAACTGATCCATCCAAGCCTGCCGGATCTCCCCATGGCAAATAACGATCCAGGAATGCCTGAGAACTCGATCCTCTCAATATCAAGCTCCTGGATGACGAGCTGATGACTCGCACTGGCTAGGATCACGAGGGATCGACTCCTCGTCTATAGGTACTGCAGGCAGTAACGCAGCGCCCCAAAGGGGCGTCAGTACCACTGGTACTGAGTATGCAAAGCAACCTGAACATAACCGAATATAAGCAACATAATTCAGAAACTCGAACGCAGGAAATATCCGAAACCTGCCCGGACTGATGGAATCTGGAACAAGCTTATATGTACTGAGAATAAGGTAGAAGCATACATGTTGATGGCGATTCGCTGTCTATAAGCTAATAAATAACATATATATACATATATATAACAAACAAGGACCAATACCAGCCCCATAAGCCGGAAGGTGCCAACAAAGAAACACCCATATACTCCTTACTCAAAAACCATCCAAAAATAAATCACTCCACTCGTCTACTAACTACGAGCACCTCTATCGGCCCCCTTGTCCGCAAATTTGTGCTGCGGCCTCTGACTATAATCGTCTCGAGTCCGAGTGACCGCATCGTAAACTGTGATTTGTATCTACATCTGCATCTCACCGCCTCTAGGCACAAGCGCACAACAGGGTAAGCTATACTGTTATGCTGGGATCAGCCTGATATGGGAAATACTACATCCCATCTTCGTCCTACTAGGAAGGCATACCCTTTGAGTGATGTATACTATCCGGCGGGAAGTAGTCGATACGTTTATTAACCCAAAGGGCCGAGGACGCTCTAAGGGTGACCTCATAGCACAAACAGGTCTCAACAAACAATAATCACGTATAGCAAGCATGTTTGATCTAAAAATACTATCTGAATTCTGATTTATTCTAAACTCTTTTCTACTTTAAACGATTCTCATACTGAACTATATTTTATCTAAGATATCATCCGACTGCCCGTATTGCTTTACTAACTTTCATTCTCGAATATATATCATAATGTTATAAAACATTCTGGCAATTCAGTTGACTCAATTCTCAACTTCTGAATTCCTTTCTTCTATACATCACGCTATTTATCAGACCGGATTACTAACGCCGAAGGGATTAGCTTTACATACGTTCACTTCGGATTTCCCAACTAACTAGCGTAGCTGCCGCACTCTCGCCATTTCTCCCAACCGCATTCATATATATGTCAATAGAACTAAATACGCTATTGTTATGGAAGAAAAACATCACTTTCAATATACATATAGCCCAAACTTTGGCTTATCGAAAAACATGATTGAAATCTCATTATTTCTCAAAAGTCCGTAAGGGAGAAATACCTTGGCCTAGGGCTAGGGAGTATATTGACACTAATTGGAGCAATCAACTTACCTTATCTTAGTAACAATGACGATTCGCCGTCATATTTCACGAATGAATCTGTAGGAATGCTACTTACTTCTTAATACCTCGGTATCTAGAGTTAATTTGCATTTGGACCGTGTTTGACGGCGTAATTAGACGGAAATTTCGATGAATCTTCAGCCCTTCGTTTTTCCTCGACCTCTGGAAATTATATGAAATATAAATATTTAAACTGAAGTTGGAGGTTTTTATACTTGGCCTGGCTGTACCTCCGCGCGTGACACGGCGCCAACATGGAGGCCCTCCCTCCGTGGCACCAGCCATTGCGGAGGGGCTCGCCTCGCCTCTTCAATGATGGTTCGACGAATCCATCCGGTTTCTTCCCGGCCTTTCCTAGCATGTGGCGACATTCAAAACTCTTAACCAACATGCGAATAGGTTAAACTACATGTCGAGAATTTACTAGGTGTAACATTCTCCCCCTTAAGAATATTCGCCTCGAATGTAAACTTCTAATATTTAGGAATTCTCCACTGACTCAACTTATTTCTAGAAAAATTTTGGCAGAGTTTCCCCTGTAATATGGACTATCTCAAAAATCCTGAAATGCAGAAAAGTCCAATACAAGTACTCCACACAATACCATAGTATTCATCTCATAAAATACTAGAGTCGACTATCTCATTATACATGTACTATAAGGCACTATATAAACAACAATACTAACGTACCTCTTGACTCGACTAGGCTTGAAACAAGTGAGATATCTGATTTTCATATCTTCCTCTCGCTTCCCAAGTCATCTCTCTCGGTTCTTGTTATGCCATAGTACCTTGACAGAAGCGATATTTTAGTTCTCAATCTAAGCAATCTGTCTGTCTAAGATAGCTAGTGGAACCTCTCATAGGCCAGCTCTCTGTAACCTGGACATCCTGGACTGGGACTTCCCTAGATGGGTCTCCGATGCATTTCTTAGCATAGATACATGAAAACTAGATGAACGGATTCTACCCCTAGAGGCAAGTTCAACTCATATGCCATTTGGACTATTTTTCAATGAATATTATAAGGCCCAACGAAACTCGACTGAGCTTACCTCTATTACCGAATCTCATCACCCTTTCATCGGAGATACTTTCAGAATACCCAATATTCACATCACCTGTGTCTCGCGCCGCACCTGGCCAATCACATCAAATTTCCAGTCCCGCGGCTGCACATCAATATACGATTTCTAGCGGCTCTGTGCAGTAAGTAGGCGTTCTCTGATGTTTTACCTTTCCCTCTGACTATTGAATAATATCTGGCCCAATCAGCTCGACTCTCCCACTTCAAACCACCAACTTGCGATCTGGATTTTTGCCCATACAATGCCAAAGGGCGTCATCTGGATTGCCGAGTGATAGCTATTATTATAAGCAAAACTCAATTAGGAGGCAAATGCCTATATCCCAGCTACCTCCAAAATCTAGCACACACGCCCGTAGCATATCCTGAGCCGTCTGAATAGTGTCACTCGCCCATCTGCCTGAGGGTGGAATGTTGTGCTCAAACCAATCTGCGTTCTCTGCATCTCTCTAAAATGACTGCCAAAATCTAGCTATAAATTGTGCTCCTTTTGTCAGAGATAATAGATACTTGAACACCATGTAATCTAACTATTTCTCTGATATACAATTTGGCATAATCTTCGGCAGAAAGTAGCTTTCACCGGTAGGAAGTGGGCTAATTTCTGCCCGGTCATTAACTATTACCCAAGTGGAATCATGTCTATGTCTATTACGGGGTAATCCTTCTACAACGTCCATGTTCACTGCTTCCCATTTCCAGAGGCACAACTATGTGCTGAGTTAACCTGCCTGGTTTCTGGTGTTCATGCCTGTTGGCGCTAGGACATTGGGCTACAAATTCGTTATTTCCTATTCATGTTTCTGGCCACTCCAGATTTCTTGATATCGTGGTACATTTTCGTCGCGCCTGGGTGAAGAGAATAGCGGGCGTAATGTACTTCATTCATAATCTGCTGGCGGAGCCCTGAAATATCTGGAACACAGAGGTGGCCCTTACATCGCAGCACTTCATCCTCAGTTATCTGAAAATTTGGCGCTTCCCTTGCTGAATTATGTCCTTAAGTCGACCAGTCGATCTTCATATTGTCATTCTTTTACCTCCACAACTAATGACGACACAACGGTATTCTGAATTACCGATCTGCTGTCCCTCTCTGTTTCCCTGCTACACGAACGGCTAGGCTGGCTAATTGATGTATTTCTCTGAGCAACTCCCACTGCTCGGGCTGAAAATACGCCAAACTCCCCATTGATTTACGGCTGAGAGCATCTGCTTACTATATTGGCTTTTCCTGGATGATACAGAATGTCCAGAGCCAGAATCTTTCAATAACTCCAACCAGCGACGTTGTCGCAAATTCAACTCCCTATGAGTGAAGATATACTGTAGGCATTTATGATCTGTGAAAATACCCACATGGACGCCATACAAGTAATGTCTCCATATCTTTAAGGCGTGGATCACAGCGGCTAACTCCATGTCATGGATAGGGTAATTCTTTCGTAAGCCTCAGCCGTCTGGAAGCATACACAATCACTTTACCGCACTGCATCAACACACAACCCAACCCAATACCGATGCGTCACAATACACCGAGTTAACCCTCCCACCTTCCGGTAATGCTAACACTGAGCAAACAGGTTAATCCGTTTTAATTATTGGAAACTCTTGCTCACATTCCTCTGTCCATCGAAACTTTACTGTTTTCTGCGTCAGCTTAGTCAGAGGTGCTGCTATAGTGGAGAATCCTCAACAAATCTTCTCAGACATCCCACTAACTTTAAAATCAAGGGACTTCGATCGGGAGTGGTAGGTCTAGGCCATGTTTTGACTGTTTCTATTTTCTGCGTGCAACTTGTATACCAGCATCCGACACAACATGCCCCAAGAAGGCTACCGAAGTTCAACCAGAATTCACATTTGGAGAACTTAGCATATAACCATGGTCCTTAAGAATCTGGAGTACCATCCGTAAATGAGCTCTCGGTGGTTCCGCTTAGAGCGAGAATAGTAATTAGAATATCATCAATAAATACTATCACGAACAGTTCCAGGTATGGTCTGAAGGTGCTGTTCATCAGGTCCATAAATATTGTTGGGGCATTCACAACCCAAAGGACATAACTAGAATTCAAAGTGGCCATACCGGTCCTGAAGGCTATTTTGGAAATGTCTCTTTCACGAACTCGTACCCGAAGATATACGGACTGTAAGTCAATCTTGAGAAATATCTGGCCCCTGTAATCACCAAACAAATCATCTATTCTGGAAGGATACTTATTCTTGACTATAACCTTATTTAGTTGCCGATAATCTATACACATGCGGAGCGAACCATCCTCTTCTCACAAATAGAATTGGCGCACCCTACGCTGAAGTACTTCACTCGATAAAGCCCTTATCTAACAGATCCTTCAACTACTCTTTAATTCTTTCGAGTTCAAGAAGAGCCATACGATACGGAGGGATTGATATGGGCTGAAAAGCTTGGTAGCAAGTCGATTGCAAAATCTATTTCCCTTTCTAGGGTAATACCAGGTAGCTCATTTGAAAATACATCAGGGAATTCATTCACCACCGAACAGACTGGAGTGTCGGAGACTCTACCCGAACATCTCTGACTCGATTCGTGGAAAAAAAAAAGATCTGTTCAACAATTCTTGTTTTGTCTAGCAGAAGCAACTTACCTTATACAAGTTGCTTCACAACGAAGCTCTTGAAAAATTTGACTATTTTGCTGGTCTGAACATTCAATGTTTGTATACTGTGTACGTTAGCCAATCATATTCATAGTTGAGCATCGAAACCACGTTCGTGCAGACGCTGTAGTCTAGATTAATGCGCCTCTGTATTAACAAATTTTATACTCTGTGTTAGTTATAATGGAGTCAGTGTAGATACTTGAGAGTAATACAACAAATCTGGTGCAACACCGAACTTTTTGAGCCACAAATGGGTAAATCATAGGACAAAGTGGACCCTGATCAATCAGTACATAAGCAGGCATGAGCAAATAGTCATCATACCTATTACCATATCTGAGACGCCTGAGTCCTGTCTCCCTAGTAATGCATAGGCATGGCTTGAGCCTCGCACTCCGAGCTAGAGGCTCCTAATCTACATCGGCCTCTACCTGTTGAACCCGAGGGCCTACGCCCCCGCTGAGGCTGCTGGAGCTCGGGGCCCTACGGATCCCCTGTCCTGGCTATCTCGGCGACCTTGCCCCGGCCGGACACCATCAGGTGCCCCTCCTGCCCGCATATATAAAATCCTCGACGAGCCATATCTACAAGTTCCGATGTGAGGTCACCGAGAATAGGGCAGGGTGGGGGTGTGTATCTACCCTGCTCTACCCTCTGCTGAGGTGAATCCACCACTGAGAACTGCCACCAGACTCTGACTGCCCTTGACGAATAAATCTACCCCTCTACTGTTGTGGTGGAGGTGGGGGTCTAGGGGATCTGCCTGACAACCGGTCCGGGGTCCTCTCTCGAACCTCCCCTTGTATCTTATCTGATCTAACCCTTGCGGCGCTGTTCCTGATTTCCGGTCTGTCCACTGTCCTGTTGCCGCTGTCTAAGGCCCTCAATAGTATGGGCAAAGGCCTGCACCCCGGCAATGTCCATATCTTCCCATAATGTAACCGGCTATGCATGCTCTCAATGTATTCTCGGGTTCGTACCCATAATAAAACCGGTGGACTCTGGATGGCATGGTGTCCATAAAAGCTGGAGCATAGCGGGCTAAGGAGTCAAACTGTAAGGCATACTCTCGTACGCCCTCGCCCCCTGCTCCAAGTGCAAGCAACTGATCCATCCGGGCCGCCGGATCTCCCATGGCAAATAACGATCCGTAGTTGCCTCCGAGAAGCTGGACCAGGTCGGAGAGGCAACATCTCACCCGAGACCTTTCCCAACTCTCGTACCACGACACAACTATGTCTCGCAACCGGAATACCCATCTCAACTGATTCTTGGGAATGTCACATGCATGACCCGTGGAAGATTCTCTCGATCTCGATCTAGGAAATCCCGGGGGTCCTCTCGCCCGATCTCGAATTTCGTGGAATCGTAGGGGACCCAATGCCAAGAATTCCTGGCTCGAACTGCTGTAGATCCATCTGATGGCTCTACTGGTTACAGGTGGCAATTGACTGGCCATCATTTGTGCCAACATAAAACTGCACTACGAACTTCCCGGTCGGATGGTGTAGGTACAGAGCTAAATGGAGGCGATGTCGTTCCGAATGGCTCCCCAGAGATGGGGACTGCTGAGAAGGCTATGATGAGACTTCCTCTATATCGCCCCAAATCGGGTTGATTCTAAATGAAAGCTGAGGCATCCTGCTGGTGCCTTCTCCTCACAAGTGTATCCATCCTTATACCGTGGGTGTGGTGTCGCCGGGCTCCATCATTTTCTTATCTCTGTAGACAAAGAATATGATAAGTTTTAAGAATCTGACCCTATACCATACTGTTCTATGGCACGACTGAATATGAAAAACGTAACTATCCTATTATGCCTTTTGCAGCCTCTCGCCTATAGTATGTGGTGCACAACACATCCATAGATTAGATTCTACTTAGCACGGCTTGCAAACTCCCTGGGACATGACTCGCTCTCGATACCAAGTTTGCCCCGGCCTTGGGGGTATGACCGGCACTGTGCTATATTAGGACCCGAACTACTAGACTACCGAGCCTAAGCACATCCGGGTGCCTAGCTGGCTCTAACTCGCATTCATGAATCACTGGCTATATAACGGCTGTAAATATAAATACGACCGATTGGGCCTATAGCCACCTGTACTATAACATCAGCTAACCAGAATCACACTCATAGGGAAACCTATGCGGGCCGACAGCGTCACCATGCTGTCTAGTTATCTCTAAATCGAGAGAACAATGCTCGAACAACTACGCACCGGCAAGGTGACCACTACTAATCGATACGGCCCCACACGGCCAACAAAACAATGGGCTAAACAGCTAAACATAAGCACGGCCCCACACGACCGGCACAACTAACCCACAGGGAGATATATACACAATCTGCAGAAGCCTCTAAGAATATGTGATAAGATGGTTGGGACAGGTCCACCTACCCGTACTATACAACAAAAGAAAATGATATAAACCTCTGAATATTCCGGAATGACAGAGCGATGACTCAAGGCTGGCTAGATCACGAGGATCGACTGCCTATAGGTACCTGCGTGCAAGTAATGCAGCATCCCAACGGCTGCACTACCGGGTACTGAATATGCAACTAAATATAATCGAATATAAGCAACATAACTAGAAACTCTGAACAGTAGGAAATATCTGAAACTGTCTGGACTGATGGAATCTGAAACAAGCTTATATGTACTGAGAATAAGGTAGGAACATACCGGGTTGACGTGGCGATCCGCTGTCTATCACCCAATAAATAACATATACGTATATATAACAAACAAGGACCAATACCAGCCCCATAAGCCGGAAGGTGCCAACCAACAAACAATCTAATATACCTACCCGAGGCAAAAACCATCCAAAATAAATCACTCCACTGTCTACTAACTATGAGCACCTCTACAGCCCCTTGCTAGCAAAATGTGGGCTGGGCGGCCTCTCGACTATAATCGTGTCCGACTGGAGGACTCCTATACTGTAAACTGTGATTTGTATCTGTATCTCGTATCCGTAATCTGCCCCGGGCACAAGCGCACAACAGGGTAAGCTATACTGCTATGCTGATCAGCCTGATATGGGGAATACCGCATCCCATCTTCGTCCTACCGTGACCTACATGCCACTCCTTTCAGTGACGTATACTCATCCTCCGGCGGGCGAGTCGACAGCGATAACCTGTGGGCTGGCGCAGGACGCTCTAAGGGTTGCCTCATAGCACAAACAGGTCTCAACAAACAATAATCACGTATAGCAAGCATGTTTGATCTGAAAATACTATCTCAGATTCTCTTGGATTTCTTATTTCTCAACTCTTTTTTTTTCTTTTAAACTACTCTCATAATCAACTATATTGTATCCGAGATATCATCTCGACTGTCGATATTGCTTTTACTAACTTTCATTATGAATATATATCATAATATTATAAAACATGCTTGCTAAATTCATACTGGACTCAATTCTGACTTTTGAATTTCTTTTCTTCTATACATCACGCTATTTACTGTACTGATTACTAATCGAAGGGATTAGCTTTACATACCTTTCGCTCGGATTTCGACTAACCGGTGTAGTTTGTCACTGCTATTTCTCCCAGATGGCTCATATATGTCACTAGAACTAAATACGCTAATATTCTTGAAGAAAATCTCACTTTCAATATATATATAGCCCAAACTTTGGCTTATCGAAAATCGGCCTAAAACTCGCTATTTCTAAAGTATTTAAGGGAGAAATACTCACTTTAGGGCTAGGAGTATATTGACACTAATTTGGAGCAATTCCACTTACCTTAGCTCGGTAGCACGACGATTTGCCAGCCAAATTTCACGAAACTGAATCCATAGGAATGCTCCTTACTGCTTAATACCTCGGTATTTGGAGTTAATTTAAGTTTGGACCGTGTTTGACGGCGTAATCGGACGGAAATTTCAATGAATCCTTCATCCTCTCTGTTTTTCCCTCGACCTCTGGAAATTATATGAAATATAACATTTAAAACTGAAGTTGGAGGTTTTTATACTTGGGCTCTGACAGGCCTCCGTGACACAGTGCCAACGCGGGGAGGCCTCCCTCCGTGGCACGCTTGCCATCGCTGAGGCTCTGCCCGGCTCCTTCCGTGATGGTTCGATGAATCTCGTATCCGGTCTTCTTTCCTCGCCTTTTCCTAGCATGTATGACATTCAAAAACTCTTAACCAACATGCGAATAGGCCATCTACATGTTGAGAATTTACGGGGTGTAACAAGGGAATTGATGGTTAGCTATTTACTATTGTATATGAATGTCATAAACTCATTTCCTTTATATAACCCTTTTATATTGTATTGTTACACCTCGTAAATTCTTAACATGAAGATGGCCTGGCCTGCATGCTAAGAGTTTTAGAATGCCACACATGCTAGAAAAGTCCCGGGGAAGACTGACAAGCGCCAAGTCGACGTTGCCGCAAGGTAAAATGCGATTATAAATCACATTCGACGAATGCGACTTATAAATCGTACTGACGAATGCGGCTTAAAGGTCCCAAGTATATAAGCCCCCACTTCATTTTAAAATTCATTCTCCCCACTATTTAATTCCAGAAACGAGCAGAACAGTACGAGGACGAAGGGATTCTTTAAAATTCCTTCCGCTTATGCCGCCAAACGCCGTCCAAACTCGAATTAATTTTGGGTAGTGAAGTATTAAGCTGCCGGGAGCATTCCCCGGTTTAGTTTCATGAAATTCGGCCAGCGAATCATCGTTCTACCGATAAAGTGCGGAATTGCTCCAAATTAGTGTCAATATACTCCTTACCCTAAAGTGAGTATTCTCCTTCTGACTTTCGAGAAATAGCGAAGCTTTCGAATCGTCGATAAGCCAAAGTTTGGGCTATATATATTAAAGTGATATTTTCTTTTTAGAATATTAACGTATTTATTTTTACTGACATATATGTGAATGTAGTTGGGAGAAATAGCAGAAGTACTGGCCAAACTACGCTAATTAGTCGGGTAACTCGAAGCGAAGGTATGTAAAGCTTGTTCCTTCGGCAAGTTAGTAATCTAGTATAGCAAATAGCGAGAATTATAGAAGAAAGAACCTAGAATGAGAATTGAGTTTAGTATGAATCCAACAAGCATGTTTTATAATATTATGTTATGTTCAGAATAAAAGATAGTAGAACAATATCAGACAGTCAGATAATATTTCAGATGGAGTATAGTCAGCATAAGAATCAGTTTAATACAGAAAAGTATCCGATTCGTATATCAAACATGGTTAGTATTTTCGTGATTAAAACATGCTTCCTGTATGTGATTATTGTTTGCTGAGACCCGTTGTGTTATGGGGGCATCCTTTGAGCGTCCTCACCGCCCCCTGGGTTGGTAATTCGTGTCGACCCACCGCTGAGGGTGGGGAAACGCCAGCTCCGCGAGTGGTATGCCGTCTGCTAGAGTACGAAGATAGGATGGAGCATTCCCCATATGAGGATGATCAACATAGCATTGCTGCAGTACCGAGGCCAGAAAGTACGTAGCAGCAGAGTTGAGTAAAGGAGTCCTCCGAGCTCAGACACAGTAACATATATCAGGAGGTCTTAGTCCGAGCTGGAGACCCAGGGGGCTGGTAGAGTTGCTCGTAGTTAGTAGAGGAGTTGAGTGATTTACTTGGATGGTTTTTGACCTGGGTAGGGGTATATAGATCGTGTGTTGGTTGGCACCTTTCGCTATGGGGGCCGGTATAGGTCCTTGTATGTTAGAGGCGTATATTTATATGTTATTTATTAGCTGATAGACAACAGATCACCACGTTGACAGGTATGATTCTACCCTACCTTCGCATAGATAAGCTTTATTTAAGATTTCGCGCCCTAGACGCCGTACATACTTTCGCTATTCAGAATTACTAGTATTTTTGTTTATATTAAGCTATGTTCAGTTTGCTTTACATACTCTCGGTAATAGTGGTACTGACACCCGTTTGGGCGCTGCATTACTTTCCTGCAGGTACCTATAGAGGAGCCGATCCTCGTGATCCTAGCCAGCGCAGAGTCATCAACTCCTGTCATCCGTAGCTTGATATTCAGAGGTTTATCATTTTCTTTTTTGTTGTATAGTACGGGTAGGTCGGGGCCCTGTCCCGGACCATCTTATCGTTTTCTTAGAGGCTTGCAGATTGTGTATATCTCCCTATGGTTAGTTGTACAAGCCATGTGGGGTCGTGCGTATGTTTAGTTGTTTATATTAGCCGTGTGGGGCCCTATCTGCTTAGTAGTGGTGACCTCGTTGGCGTATTGTTTTGCATTTGTTATATTAATTCGTGAAATAACTAGTCATCATGGTGGCATTGTCGGCCCGCATAGGTTCCTTATGTTACATGAGATTCTATTTAGTTGTTGTTGTTGTACAAGTGGTTATAGTTTGCTTGTCGGGGCTGTATTTACGTGCTCGCTTATATAGCCCATTGATTCGGTGAATCAGAAAGTTAGAGCCACAGCACCAGAAGTGCTTAGGCTCGCAGTCTAGCAAACCAGGCCCTAGTAGGACACCAGGTGCCAGTCATACCCCCAAGGCGGGGCGTGACAATTATGCTGTCATAATTATTCTATTTTCACCTTTTCATTAGATTGTTGAACTCTTACTTGTTTGAGATAATGGTTGGCTGGTGATAGCAGAAATCCTACTCCAAGGAGAACTCCATATCTACAAGTGCTACTATCCTAAATTTTGTGATTTATTCCTTCTTATCGTATGCTATTACTCTAACATATTAAGCCATACTTATGATTCCTCTTCATTGTTCGTATAGTCTATATCTACTTATCCCGATGGGAAGGCCTATGGGCAATGATGATACATGACTACAAAACTTACCACCGATCGACACGTTGGTTCAGAAAATGATCAAAACCTTTATGTAATTCCCCAAAAACCCTAAAATTAGATCCAAGAATTGAAATGGAGAAAATTAGAAATTCTGGCACTAGGGTCAGTAGAATGAGCCACAGCGACTCTGTGGGGTAGACCACGAGTCGTGAAGTAACTCGTGGTGTGTTCCTCGACTTGAGTTAGGAAATTTGTAATTTGGGTCACCACAGGCATGACCACGAGTCGTGGTCAGAATTTCACACGACTCGTTGAGTCAGCCGTAGTCAAGATTGGCTAAGAGTTGATGATTTTTGGGCAGTGAGGACCACTTGAGTCATGGTCACTCGTTAACGACCCGGTGAGGTCCCCAAAGTGGACGAGCTCCTAGATGAATCTTTGAAAAGACATGACAACAGTGTGAGACCACGAGTCATGGTTCGTGGTAACGACTCCTCCAGTCCTCATGGGGACTAGCAGTCACATTTTCCGCGAATTTTCTAAGGGCTCATCCATAATTTCTATGATCCTAAGTCTAAACTACTTTGTTTTAAGCTATGAATAAAGTATTAAGAGGGTAAATTTCATTCTAGGTTGGCTCCTATTCATGATGCAAACTTAGAGAGCTAGAGAGGTGATCAAGATTATTTCATTCAAGTTTCATCAATCCTTCCTTGGGAAATCAGAGAAGTTGTAGAATCAAATCCTCTAGGTATGTAAGGCTATAAATGGGTGACTTGTTCACACCCATGCCCAATCCCTCTCTAATTCATAAAAATCTATATGTGATCTTATAGGGTTTTAACCATGCATGAATTTCCCGAGTTTCTACCATGAGTATGATCTAAGCATGTTCCTATTATTGAATTATGATTCATGGGAAACTTTATATTATTTTCAATTATAAATTATGTCTTTCAAGCTTTATAAATTAAAATGCCCATCCATGAGAAGTCAATGAAAGTTGGAGATTTATAATGTATGTTCAAATATGATGAGATATTTATGATGAAAAGTATGTTTTAAAGTTACCTATGTCTATGATCATGTTTTCAAGTTAATTAAGTATTTTCAAGCATGTTTGAGTAATAGAAAGCCCATATTTTCAAGTATGATGTATGATTTCAAGCAATTAGCTTTTACCACAAGGTTTTAGAGTCAAGACTTCCAATTATGTTCAGTTTGTGGTATGGTTTGAGCCAAGGCTCCTCATGCATGATTCAGATTTATATATATTCATGATTATTCAACTTCGTCAATAGACGATGGTCAGCTTCATTGAAAAACTATGGAGAGAGCATATGAAGTTTTTTGAGTAGTATATAACACGAGTAGGCTAAGGGTCAATCAACCTTATGCCTTCGAACTATGTGCCAATGTAGGCATGATTAGATTATATTGGGACCTCCTATATGAGCTTCCCTGCCTCTAAGGGGGGCCTTCAACTTGATATCGCTATCATGGTATTTTCCTTAACCCTGGTAAGGCTTTGAATAGCTTTACCCACTTGAGTGTGATAGTTGGGACCACGTAAGCTCTATCGTGGTAATCTCGATTATGTGACGAGTCTTCCATTGTTCCTCATGATACGTATATGTTAATCTTTTGATGATATATATATATATATATATATGTTCTAAAGTTAATGGACCCAATATTCAATCTTACTTGGTGAATATCAAATTTCAGTTTTGGGTCATTCGATTCAGTTATGAGGTTCGTTATGTTCTTGTGTCATGATTTCGTAAGATAACATGCAAGCCCTACTCCATTCTTGTCTTCATTATGTTTTATATTATGCATGTTTTTAATGATTTTACTTATTTAAGTGGTTTTTGCATACCTTGTATACTGGTATATTCACGTGTAGTGACTGCATACTCTATGTTGTATCGTTATATGGTACAGGCCTGATCTTCAGACTCAGCCCCATTACTAGTCAGTCTCTGGAGCTAGCATCAAGTCTCTGTTGGTGAGTCCTCATCTCCTGAGGACCATTCTCTATGAGTATCTTTATATTTCGGTTTCATACTTAGAGAGTTAGTTGGGGTCTTGTACCAAGAACTCATAAGTATTAGAGGCTTTTCAGATACTATATTGTATTTAACTTTAGACTTGGGTCGTATATTCAGATTGTTATATTATCTTCGGATCTCCACCATGTTTATTATGTTAAGTCTTCCGCTTTACTTGATTGAGTTAGATGTATGTTCATGCCATAACACACCTGGGAGCTCTTTTGGGTCTTTTGTCCTGTGTCTGATCCGGGTCCATGTTCGATTCATGACAAATTTGTTATCAGATCAATAGGTTTTGAAGTGTCCAAGGGTGTCTGAAAGCCACATTAAGTAGAGATTTTTTCATAGGTGTGAAATGCACCACACTTATGATGAAGGGGATACGAGATGTTTAGGAAATGTTCTCTCTTTCATGATCTGGCGTCATGTGGTAAAATGTCTCTTAACCTTCTAACTCAAAAAGTCTATTGTAGAATCATGCATCCTCGCGAGAGTTATTTTGAAGAAGAAATGGCTGCTAAGGAGGGATGGCAATTGAGACGGGCACCAACAAGCCTTACAATCTAGGAGCACCATGCACCGGAGCTGATTTCTCACTCTGAATTCCAGGGCAGCCATTCAAATGCTAGTAAGCTCTGACCGCCCAGGTCAACTAGAAGGAAGTGGTGCATGTCTCGTAGAATGGTAATGCGATGATTGCACGAGTAAGAGATTTCAAGGATGAACCCACCAGTGTTTCTGGGTCAAAGGTGGACGAGGATCCACATGAGTTTGTTGATGAGATTTGAAGATCACCAGGTCATGGGGGTGAATGGGGAGGAGTGTGCCGATTTCTGGGAATCTGCTATCAGTTGAAGGGTCACACACATTTGGTTTACATAGTGGAAGGATAGTAGGGTAAGCCGGAGCAAGCCCTATCAGTTGGGAGAAGATTCATGTCGCTTTTCTAGATCGGTTCTTCCCTCGTGAGATGAGGGAGTTGAAGGCGGCCGATTTCGTGAATCTAAACCAGGGAAAGGTGAAAGTGCAGGAATATGCCTTAGAGTCACCATCTATCAAAATACACCCCGTAATTAGTGGTTGATCAGAGGAAATGTGTGAGTAGGTTTATTGATGGGGTGGCAGACTATCTAAACAAGGATTGTAGAACTGCCATGCTCCATTAGGATATGGATTTCCTCGGATATGGAAAATGCCTAGCGTATGGAGGCGACACATCTGAGGGAGAGAGAGGCCACGAGGGCTAGGATAGACAGCTATAGGTTCTCGCAGTTGAGGTCATGTGGTGGGCACCGACAGCAGTCCCACTAGAGATATTCATCCCCAACACCTTGAGTGATGAGTGTGCCATCCAGACCTAGGCATGACTAGAGAGGACGAGCATCAGGGTCTAGGGGCCGAGTGCCAGACCGCGCATTCCAAGATCCCAATTTATGGTAGGTGTGGTCGGGGGCACACGGGCCATGTTTGGTGGGTACAGTGGGTTGCTTCGGGTGCGGGAACCATGAACATATTCTCAGAGATTGTCAGACATCTAGATAGGGCCATGGTAGGGGCCAAGGCTTAGCTTTCATTTCGCAGGTCCACCACTTTCGCATCTCGCCAGGAGCATCTACTAAGACAAGAGGCGGTCAGCGCCAAAACAGATTTTTATGCTCCTAGCATCCTGCCAGAGCAGTGGAGGTTTCCCCGAATGTGTTCACTAGTATGTTGCAAGTCTTCCATATTGATGTATATTCTTTGTTAGACCAAGAGTCTACCTTGTCTTTTGTAAAACATTATGTGGTTAATAGTTTCTCGTAGTTTGCCCGAAATCTTGTCAGAACCGTTCTAAGTCTCTACTCTAGTTTGTGATTCAATTGTAGCTAGATGGGTGTATAGAAGTTTCCCAGTCACAGTACTTGAGAAAGTCACCTTAGCAGATTTAGTAGAGTTAGCCATGATCTATTTTGATGTTATCCTCAAGATGGATTGTCTATTTTCATGTTATGCCTTAGTTAATTGTGGTGAACCCGAGTAGTTCAGATTTCTAGGTGAGCCGATCATAGAATGGAAGGATAGTTCAGCTGTGCCTGTAGGTCATTTCATTTCCTACCTTAAGGCTAGAAAATGATCTCTAAGGGTTGCATGTACCATTTAGTTAGGGTTAAGGATGCCACGTATGAGACCTTGACTATCTAGTCAATCCCAGTAGTATGTTAGTATCTAAAAGTCTTCCTAGAGGATTGTTCAAACCCAACTACACGCAAGTGCACGTGGTCGTACAAGTAGTAAAGCGTTTTTATTTCAAGCAAAGTATCGAACCCACGTGACTGAATTATGGTCGTAATTATCCTAATTGTTAGTGAATGATGCTGTTATGAAGGTAGACAACCAAACAAATAATGCTTTTTGAGTCAAGATTAATAGTTACTCTGAACCTAAGTAAAGACATTGTAAATTAAGGTCTGACAATAGCAATGAACAATCTGAGGTTAAGGCATATATGCAGATGTAATTCACTAATTAAAATTAGTCTATCTTTCTTCGGTTGTTAGTCAGAATTAATAACCCATGGATTAGATCTTTTCGACCTCTCACCAATTAAAGAATCATGAGCCTTACATTGCCACATTTCTGTGATGCAAAATCCCATACTGTAGCCATGTTACAACAAATTCTATAAATGACCAAATATGAAATTACGTAAATATTTCTATTCAACGTAAATCTTCTCTTTAATTTTCTCAACCAAGAAAAGATCATATTCAACAATTTCACATCTATCCAATTAATTTTTCAGAATCAAAATTGGGACTCCCAGGATATACATTAACATTGGCCAAACATTAACGTAGTAAAAACAAGAATTGATAGAACAAATCAAGTTATAGAGAAGAAGAAAACTGAAATAATGATTAATTACATTCCTCTACAATTATCCTTAACCTCAGCAAGAGAAGAATTAGCCACTCATATTCGTATTAAACATCTTCAAACAAGTAGAATACATACAAGCAATTGAAATTAAAGAGAAAAAGAAGAGAATGCAACTTTTAGGAATTCTTCTTCTCAACTGCCCGCTATCCACATTCTTGCTCAAAATGCTCTTCCATCCTTTAAAATAAAACCTAAGTTTGCTATTTATACTAGTGAGAATTTTTCTCGGAATAATCGCAACGTGGCACGGAGGTATCGCGGAGCGCCTCACCTTGTGCCAGCGGCCCTGTCGCAACCTCCACTGGAACTCAACTTCCAGGTAATTTCCTTCAGCGTGGCACGGAGTGTATCGCGGAGCCTTAGCTCCGTGCCACGGTGCCATCGTACACCTCTCCACCGGAACTTCTGATGTTTCGGATAATTATTCCGGCTGTGGCACGGAGTGTAATGTAGATATCAGCTCCCGTGCTGGGCGGAGGTAGTGCGCACCTCCACTGGAATTTGATATAAATTCAACTCTTACACAGACTGCTTCCACGATGGTATGCACACACCTCCATCATGAGCACCAAACGCATTTCCTTGTCGACTTCCGCTTCCTTCTTCCGAGTCCATTTCCACACTTCACCAACTTGTAGATTAGCTTCCGAAAATTCTTTTATATTGAAACAACACTAATCATTTTGGTTAGTATAAAATCCACATTTACATACAAATCACATGAGAATGCACACATAAAAGGGATAAACAAGTAGAATGAAGTATTAGCAAGTATCACTTGGGCATGCAATTATGCCCAAGATCACCTACCCCACACTTAAACCTTGTTCGTCCTCGAACAATACTTTCACATCTCATGCAATTAAAACCCATGCATAGCTAATTTGGCTGCAGACCATTCAAGCTACGACTATAAGGAATATTTAAGATAAAAATCATCAAGAGAGCATGCACGGCTTCATCAATAAAAATGAAATACACCACATTAAGACCTCCTAACCTCAATAATCGACTCTCGATCTTGCAAACTCATGAAAATCAACCGATCAAAACATCCGACATGAATTTTATCTCTCTGCCAAGCATGTGCCTCACAACACAAATGAGTTACCCCATGTTCACTCATAAAATTTCCAAAGCTCTACATGTAGGGGTATGTGAATAAGATTACGCTCGTCACCCAACGAATTTACATGCATCATGTCGTAACCATAAGCTTTCCTTAGTGTTTTACTCCACTAATTTGAGGATGCATGACGTAAGATCACGTAGGAATTAATGGGTTGTAATGTAAGCTAAGGAACTAGTAAATACTAGGCTAACCAATAATAGTAACTAGCTTCCCCAAGCGCTTTTACTACATCCCAAATTCATTACGGACATTGCTTCTTCCTCAACTTCCTGCCTTTTGAATTTTCTTGTTTTTGTTCCCATTTCTTTAGGCACACTCGACTTACTAGCAAAGAGATGGCTGGCTGATTTTCTTACTCTCTACTAATAATTAATCAATTTTAAATAAGTGCACTCTTTTGACCTTTTTTTCTTAACTTTCACCACACATCTACTTTCCCTTCCGTTTCGTTTCTCACTCCTTCACTCTTGAGAAAATATTTTTTCTTAAGTGCTTAGAGTTTTGGATCAAATTCACGGATAATGAATGTAAAGGATTAAGCTTGGTTTGTATCTATTAAAGAATAGGCTAAAGGCTCAATGGGGCTAACTAGGATTTAACATTCGAGGTGGGTACGATAAGGGATAAACTTTTGGTTCATTCAAAGAAATGCCTACATCCTTTCCTACAATCCACATCCTTCATTTTGTTTAATATACACACCAGGCAAGTTCTAGACACTTCACAATAGCATGGAATAGTCGAAAACTCACACTCACTCCACATGCTCAACTTAAGACATATTCATAGACTCTTCATTCAATTAATTACAAGAATTCACTAATTAAGCCTTGATCACCCCGAATCGACTTCTAGGGCCTAGGTATCTCAACATGTTTACACATTTGCATGCTTCCGTACGAATCACACTGATCTTACAATCATGTGTAGCATATAATAAGAATGTTAAACCATTAATTAGCTACACCTTTGGAAAACAAAGGAAAGAAAAGAAAAGAGAGAAATCTAAACTCTATCGACTAAATTTCCCTTAAGACGGTTGTCATCCATCCATCATAGGGAACAGTCACTATCTAAGACGTCGGTTCAAGGGGACTATTCTCGGGAAAAGAACCAACAACAAAAATCGAGAAACCCACCAAAAAGATTTCGATAGAAAAAATTAAATATAATCAAAAAATTTACACATCACAAGCAGCAACAACTTAATATTTATTACAACACCACCTACCACAATTTCATCAGTCGCATATCATGAAACACAGAGTAGCAATTAACAATTAGCACAACCACAAAAAACACAAACACAAATACAGCACCTAACTACTCCCACCCAACACTAATCGAACACTCAGTCTCCAAGGTTCACATTGTTGCTATTAAAAACAAAAAGTTTGGGTGGTGTAACTCCCTGATCAATCAAAATATTCACTTTCTTCATCAGGTGCCAGCGCTCATCGCCAAGATCAGAATCGTCCTCGTCGTCCTCCTCCGACTAAATGTCCAAGTCCTCCCGCCGTGCTTCCTCATCAGTAGGGACGTCATCATCCACAAGCTCTACAAATGCGGGCCCCACTCGACATAAAGCTCGGGATACTCATTTAATGGATAGTCCATGTCGAGCTGCCACAACTCATCCTCCATCGCAAGCCTTCCACCAATGCAATAACCGTAACATCTGCACCCATACATTCGTGCCATGTATTGATCATCCCGAGCATGTCGCCGTGAGTGTAAGAACAGCCCATGTAGTATCAGGTGCCTTGGTTTTAGTGACATCCAAAGCATGCCTATCAATCTGAGGAATGTAGCCAGGGCCTCTTTCTTCAATACCATGCCCTGAGGAAAGTGGTGAGAAGACCATTGACCCATACCGATGTCCCCGATGCGCTTAAGTTTCTTCATGGCGGAGATGATCACCGCCCCAACATTAATTTCCATCCCTTTCATCAGCATAAACTGGGATACTATCCCGGGTGACATCAGTCGTGTGCACCCCTGATTAGAAAGCAAACTATCTTCAACCATATCCGAGCTTTCATTCATCCGGGAATATGGCAATGTCTCGGTGGTAGCCCTTTCTTTTGCCGACTCCACCCGGCTGTCGATCGAGCCCACATAAAGTGTGGCTCCAATATTCTTATGGTGGAGTGATGCTCAGCTAGCGGAGGACATGAGCTTATGTGTCCCGTGCCCCCAAGATTGCATTTAAATGGTGTGGTTCAAAGGTAACCACCTGCCCCGCTGATGGTGTGGTCAAGAGTCGGGTTCCAGTTAGCATAGAATTCCTGGATAATATGGAGATTGCACTCTCTAGGTTCTTCAAAAATGAAGTTTAGCCCAGCAGTGTCAATCCTATGTAGGATCCATGGGAATTCCTAAAGTAAGTGTGATTCTCATGCTATCTGCTCCTGTGGAAGTACTTGGTTTTCTTGTGTTTGGAATACCGTATTTCTTCCCTCATCTGTCACCCATCTTGTTCCATACTGTTGGCATTGCCCTCGAGGAACATGTGGTGCTGCTGGTACTGCTGCCCCTACGCTTACTTCGCCGGCGCCAAATGTGGATGCGCCCTTGCCTATATCCCGCCTTCCGACATTTATCCCGGGCATTCAAAAACATACAGTTCAAATGTTATTTGAGTTTGGCACTGGCATGACTAAGGCTAGGTTTAATTTGACCACCCCACACTTAGTCGTTAGCCGCATTCAACACAATTCAACAAAACATTCATGTTTTTCAATTCTTAATTCCCAACATGCTCGCTGCATTCATACAAGTCGATGGAACAATTTATTTGTACTACTTAGACTTTATACAATGAATTATGAAAAATTCCTCCAATGATTCAATTATATAATCATGAGCACTTTGCAATTTGTGCACAACAACCTATGATAATTCCCTATTTTCATCCCCCGAAAATCCATCTTCTACAATAGCATAATTCACTTCAATCACAATATGTTTCAATTCAAACAACATGCATAACCCCAAAATATCTACATTTTAACCCATTTCTTCTTCTTCCTATTTAAATTCTCAACCCTAGTTATCAATATCGTAAGATTTTTAACAAATCATGTAACTATTGAGTTAATCTAATCACAACGATCATATAAACATCATTAATCCGTAACTCAATTGATTACACACTTATTAATCACTTAGGGCAAAATGTCATCAAAGAAATCATGTTCACGAGTAAAAATATTAAGCAATAATGAGAAAATTCAAGAACATACTCTTTTACTTGATGAATTCTAGGAAGAATAGAAGAAATTTTATCACTAGGTTCGTGGCACGTTGAGGGAGAAGGGGGTTTTAAAAGTGGTCGTGAGGGTTTGAGGAAATGGGGAAAAATTATGAAATTTGGGGTTAAAAGGGTGGATTTTTGGTGCGGGTTTATCCGGTGACTCCGAGGTGACCCGACGCGGAATGAACCTCAACGCGTCACGGAGGCCAGGCTCCAGGACACGGAGCCATCACGGAGGCTCACTAGGAATTTGTTAAAAAATCTAAAATGACCTCAACGTTTCACGGAGGGTAACGCGGAGGCCCTCCTCCGTGACACGGAGCCAACGCGAGGGCTCTTTGGAAATTTCCCCAAGTTTTATTTTCTTTACCTTGATTTTTCCTTTGCGCGTTTGTATTTTGCTTCATTTCACCTGAAAATCATTCAACCACAAAAAATTGTTAGAAATCATAGGTTGCCTCTCAACTATTTCCAATCTTTTTTCCTCATTTTTTGTTTTTTCTTCAAGTTTTCAATAATCTTAACTAATCTATTACATTACATTCACGGGTTGCCTCCGTGCAGCGGCTGGTTTACAGTTGCGACTCGACGCTCATCCTAATCATCTACAAAGTGATAGACGTCTTCTCGACAACGTGCCTTCACCCTGGTGCTTACATCTCTCGCCCGGTTCACCAAAAATGTGGCACTTTTATCCTCTTGCCACAATTCCACTACCGCGTGTGGGTTCATTCTCACAACTTCAAACGGCCCTGACCACTTGGACCGCAACTTCCCTCGGAAGAGTTTCAACCTCGAATTGAACAACAACACTTTTTTCCATGGCCCAAAGAGCCGATGCACCATGTTCCCCGTTTCATTCCACCTTTAGTTTTCTCCTTGTAGATCTTAGCACTTTCATAGGCGTGCCATCGAAACTCGTCTAATTCACTCAACTGCATCAATCCCTCTTCTTTCCTGCTAGCTCGGGATCCATATTTAGCTTTCTACGCCCAAAAGCTCGATGTTCCAAATTTCCATGTGTAGATGACATGCCTTTCCATAAACCAATATGTACGGAGAAGTCCCAATGGGTGTCTTGTATGGAATTCTGTAAGTCCACAATGCATCGTCAAGTTTGCTTGCCCAATCAACTCGTTGTGCATTCACTATTTTTTGCAGAATCTGCTTAATCTCCCTGTTTGACCCACTTGCCCGCTAGTTTGGGAGCGATACTTTGTCGCCACCTTGTGCCGCACTCCTATACTTAGCTGGGGCAAGTTTCTGAAACTTGCATTTACAAAATGAGCCCCTCCATCACTGATAATAGCTCGGGGAGTACCGAACCTGGTGAAAATCTGCTTCTTTTCAAAAATTTCGTCACCACCTTGTTGTCGCTCCTAGACAAGCTACTGCCTCGACCCACTTAGACACGTAGTCCATCGGCAATACAAGATGTAATCTATTACCAAATGACGGTGGGAAACGGGCCCATAAAGTTCATCCCCCTCTTACATAAAAACTCAACTTCAAATATCCGATGCAATGGCATCTCCTGTCTTTTGAAAACAGAAAATTCATCCATAAATACCTCGACAAAGTCTTCCACCATATCGTGAAGACGCTTATCATGCATCAGCTGAATGTGGCGTGTGCATTGCATAGACCAAATGGCATTCGTCTCAAAGCATATGTCCCATAAGGACATGTAAAAGTGGTCTTCTCCCCGATACTCCAGTGCTATGGCTATTTGATTATAGCCGGAATATCCATCCAGAAAATAATAATATTCCCGACGCCAACTTGTCCAAAAATCTGACTAATAAATGGAATAGGATAATGATCTTTCCTCGTGGCCTCATTGAGCTTCCTATGATCCATGAACATTCGCCAGCCCGTGACTGTGGGTGGTGGAATCAGCTCATTCTTTTCGTTGGTGACCACAGTAATCCCTCGTTTCTTTGGAACACATTGAACTGGGCTAACTGACCAATGTCTCGAGATGGGATATACCACACCTACATCGAGCCACTTGATCACTTCCTTTTCGACTACACACCTTTCATCACCAAAACCAACCTCCGAGATTTTGCACAGCTTGTCTGATCCTTTTTTCCATGAAATCCTGTGTGTGCAGAAAGCTAGACTACCCCTTGATGTCCAAAAATTTTCCAACCCATTGCTCTCTTCCGCCTCTTAAGGACCACCACGTATCTTTCACTTGCAGCACCGTAAGTTCCCCGCTGAAATGATGACTCGGCAAGCCATCCTCACCCAAAATACATACTGCAGATGTGGAGGCAAAGTCTTTAACTCCAATTTCGGTGCCTCTCAATTGATGGCCTTGGCGAGGGTTCCAAGGACCTCTTCAACGGTTCAAAGTCCTGCTTCCTAAAGAACCATTTTGGCTCATTCAAAGTCTACACCATCTCATGTAGCACTCTCCCCAAAATAATCAATATATAGCCCACCAAGGCTCTCTCCAATGGGTCATGTGAGTCAACAATCTGAAGGGTCGATTCCTGATTTAGAGCACTGATTGTTGATAGCTCGTCATAAATGGCCGGTAGCTTCATGGCCTTGTACACATCAAAATCTCACATTGCTCATGCGCCGCATGGTTAGCCGCCCACAGCCCACATCAAGCAAGGCTTCCCGGTCGCCAAGAAGGGGACGCCCCAAATAAATGGGACTTCCACATCCGGCGCAATCCAGAAATTATAAAATCCACTGGGAAAATGAGGGAGCCCACTTGCACTAGCACATCCTCCACAATACCATTAGGTCTCGCCATGAACAAGCCAACTAGCCGCAAGATCACAAAGAGCTGGTCCGGGTGCCCGGCCCCAACTTCTTAAACACCGAGGTTGGCATCAAGTTTATTCTCCCAAATCACACAATCCGTGAGCTTGAATAGACTGCCCAATTGTAATCTGGAATAGTAAAGCTCCCAGGATCCTTGAGCTTTGTCTCGCAATCTATTTTGTATTCGGGAAGTGCCCCTCTCAGGAAGCGCCACCGTAGCATACTCCGTCAATCTTGTTTGCTACAAGCAATTGTCCTTGATGTACTTGGCATATTTCATCACTCTCTGCAAAACATCAACTAGGTAAATTAATACGTACCTGTTTCAACACTTCCATTGAATTTGAAGCAAGCTTCCTCCTTACAATCTCTCGAGGAAACGGGGGCGATGGTCTTTCTATCTCTCGCGCCTTTCCTTCCCCGTCACATCATCATGTCCTTCATCATTTTCTGCCGTTCTAGATTGCTGAGGTCGCCTTTCTGGTTCACCCCTTGAGTTGAGTCTCACTCCTGGTAGTAACCGTATTGACCTCGTTGGGATTTGGCCGCATCACTTGGTAATCCTCCCTTGGTTCGGTGTTTTGGCCTGTAGCCTAATCACGTCTAAATCGATACTCCAATTCCTTGTAGCTAACTAGTGATTTTCATGTCAGCCGCTGGATTTCACATAATCAGCCTGCATCTGTGCTATTAGCTATTATTGTTTTTGAACATATCCTCGATGTTAAAGGGTGGTGGAGGAGGTATTGAGCCTTCATATTGTGACTGAAAATTTTGAATCCTCTGGTTTCTTCCGCACGCCCGATTTGAACTCTATCCTTGATGACTAGTACTCCCCATGAAAATTCGATGATTCCTCCAATTTGGGTTGTAACTGTTGCCATACTGTTGATTACTGTTCCTCTGGATGTTTCCAACAAAATTACCGAGTCTGATTGGCACCACAACACTCGGCTGAGTGTTCACTACTTCCACATACTCACACCATACCTAATGAACCGTACATTGACCGGGCTTCTGAGCCTGGCTCAAGCTCATACCGCTGAAAATGGGTGTTAAGTTGATTTTGCAAAGCGACTATCTGTGCGATATTGAAAAACCATCCACCTCAAAGACCCCTGTCGCTTTTCTCCTCCTCGAGTTGAATCCGCATTCCATTCTGGATTTCCCGTGAAATACTAAGCACAAAAGGTAAAGCTCTTCATAGGTCTTCCAATTCGCCACCGGTCGCTGAATTTAACAGAATCTTAGTATGCGGTTCCAAACCCTCAATGAACGTATGCACCAACACATCATTAGACTGGTGATGATGAGTACAATCCCTTAGCATTGACTTGAATCTCTCCCAAAGCCTGATACAACTTCTCACCCTCTCTCTGTTTGAAACTTAGAATCTTACATCTAAGTCCGGCTCCCATGGAAGGAATCGTATCAAAAACCTCCTTGCGAGGTCATCCCAATTATGATTGAATTTGGTGGTTCAGCTTTTGAACCACCTTCCAACAGTGCGAGAACGGGAATAATGTGTTTCACATAGTTGGATGATACCTGGTCAGGGGATATAGGTGTCACTTATCTCCAAAATGTTTTGTAGATGTTGTTGTGGATCTTCATGAGGGAGACCTGTAAATTTCCCGCTGATGTGCAATAACTGCACCATATTCTGCTTGAGTTCGAATCTCTCCTGGCTCCGGTCTGCGGATGCTGGATGTTACATTATTTTCGTGCAGGGATTGCCACTTCGCGGACCGGTCTTGCCGCAATCTCTTCGGGCACTAAAGTCTCCTTACAATCGGTGGTTCCTGTTGCTGCTCCAGAATTGCCTATCTTATCAACTGCAGCTTCTTCTCTAGAGCTTCCTTCTTGTCAATGAAATTGTCTCTCTGGCTCTATAAATAAATCCACCAACTCCTTATCTCGACAATGTTCGAAAAAAAAAAATTCAATACCTGCAAGATAAAGGCTAAGATCAAGTTGTCAACACTTATATTGAACTTGTAAACTAACACTAAGAGAATTAAATAACAAATTTCCAATCCCCCGGCAACGGCGCCAAAAACTTGTCTGCACTCCAACTACGCAAGTGCACGTGGTCGCATAAGTAGTAAAGTGGCTTTATTTGCCAAGTATCGATCCCATTGTGGACTGAATTATGGTCGTAATTATCCTAATTGTTAGTGAACGATGTCTTTATGAAGGTAGACAACAAAACAAAATAATGCTTTAGAGTCAAGATTAATAGTTACTCCGAACCTAAGTAAAGATTGTGAATTTTATGGCCCAGACAATAGCAATGAACAAGTAGGTTAAGGCAAACATGCAAGGGATGTAATTCACTAATTAAAATCAATACATCTTCTTGGTTGTTAGTTAGGAAATGAATAAACCTACGGATTAGATCTTTCAACTCCTCACCACTAAAGAATCATGAGCCTTACATTACACATTTCGTGATGCAAAACCCCATGCTATAGCCATACATAACAAATTCCATAAATGACCAAATATGACATTACGTATATATTTCTATTTTTAACGTAAATCTTCTCTTAATTTTCTAAACCAAGAAAAGATCATATTCCACCAATTCACATCTATCCAATTAATTTTTCAGAATAAAAAAATTGGAATTCTAGGATATACATTAACATTGGCCAAACATCAACGTAGTAAAAACAAGAATTGATAGAACAACCGTTATAGAGAAGAAGAAAACTGCACAATGATTAATTACATTCTCTACAATTATCCTTAACCTCGACAAGAGGTGAAGTAGCCACTTTTGCGGATTAAACATCTTCAAACAAGTAGAATACATACAAGCAATTGAAATTAAAGAGAAAAAGGAAGAGAATTAACCTTGAACTCTTCTTCTCAACTGCCTGCTATCCACGTTCTTGCTCAAAATGCCAGATCCATTAAAATAAAACCCAAGCGTGCTATTTATACTAGTGAGAATTTTTCCCGGAATAACTGGCAACATGGCACAGAGTGTATCATGAGCTCACCTCCGTGCCACGGCCCCGCCGCTGACCTCCACCGGGAACTCGCCAGCTTTCCGTGTACTGCCTTCAGCGTGGCATGGAGGTATCGCAGAGCCTCAGCTCCCAGCCACGGTGCCACAGCACCTCCACTGGAACTTGGGGTTCCAGATAATTATCCTCGCGTGGCACGGAGTGTATCGTAGAGCATCTACACGGAGGGAACACGCCATTAATTCATCGGAATTTGATATAAATTCAACTCTAGGAAAGAATGCTTCCGCGATGGTAGCGTGATACGCCTCCATCGCGGAGCACCAAATCATTCATTTCCTTTCGACTTTCGCTTCTTGCTTCTGAGCCCATTTCACACTTCACCAACTTGTAGATTAGCTTCTATAAATTCCTTCTAGACTGCAAAACAACACTAATCATGTTGGTTAGTATAATCCACATTTACATACAAATCACAGGAGAATGCACACACAAAAGCTTGATAAACAAGTAGAAATGAAGTATTAAAGTATCACTTGGGCTTGCAATTATGCCCAAGATCATGATCTACTGGGAATCCCTCCTGAGCTGAGATTGATTTTGGTATTGATCTTTCTTCCCGATATGCAACCTGTCTATTCCTCCTACCGAATGGCTCCATCCGAGCTAAAGGAGTTGAAGGAGCAGTTGAAGGACCTATTAGATAAAGGGTTCATCAGACCGAGCAAATTCACATGGGGTGCACCAGTTCTTTGTCCTAAAAGAAATATGGTTCTCTTCATACATGGGTTGATTATTGACAGCTGAACAAGGTCACCATCAAGAACAGTATCCTCTACCCGTAATTGATGATCTGTTCGACCAACTTCAGGGTGCCATGCGCTTTTCGAAGATAGATCTCAGTTCCGAATACCATCAGCTCAGTGTTCCTGAGAGTGATATCCCAAGAAACTTTTAAGATGCGGTATGGCCATTATGAGTTTGTAGTTATGTATTTGGACTCACGAATGCTCCTACATCTTTTATGAATTTGATGAACAGGGTTTTCAAGCCACTTGGCCATGTTCGTGATCGTGTTTATCGATGATAACCTGATATGCTCAGAGCAAGGGAGACCATACTATTTGAGGGTAGTACTACAGACCCTCAAGGATTGCCAACTACATGTTAAATTTAGTAAATGCAAGTTTTGGTTGAACTCGGTGGCATTTTTGGGTCATGTGGTGTCGAGTGAGAGCATAAAGGTGGACTCTCAAAGATAGAGGCAGTTAAGAATTGTCCTAGACCGGTGTATCCTTTACATCAGAGTTTCTTGGTTTATCTGGGTACTATCGAAGATTTGTTGAGGGTTTTTTCATCCATTGCAGCTTCGTTGACCAAATTGACCCCAAAAGAAAGTGAAGTTCCTTGTCGGAGGCTTCAGAGAGAAGCTTTCAGGAGTTGGAAGACTCGACTCACCAGCACTGGTGTTTACCCTCACCTAGGTACCAGGGTTTGTGGTATATTTTGATGCTTCTAGAATTGGCCTTGGTTGTGTATTGATGCAGCATGGTAAAGTCATAGCATACGCTTCCAGGAAGATGAAGGTTCATGAAACGAATTACCCGACCCATGATCTTGAATTGGCGGTGGTTTGCTTGATGGTATGGAGACACTATTTGTACGGGGTTGTTATACCCCAAAAGCCCAAAGATCAGACTCGGAGTTGAAATAAAGAAAATAGATTTTTCTACACTAGGTCACAAAACGGGACGTCATGTGACCCGTCAGGCTGACCACGAGAGTCAGTATGACATGTGATGAGGGGTGTTGACTTGCCTGGAAAATTTTGAGTTGGGGTGACCACAGTGTGACCACGAGTCGCGATCAGACCACACGAGGTCGTCAGGTCACCCGTGGTCAAGGGCAATTAGAAAGAGAAGGTTGAAGTGGTAGTGTACCCTACGCATTCGACACCACAAGTCGCGGGTCGTGCACCACGATTCATCAAGTGTTGTAGCCAGTAGTTGAGTGGGATGTTGAGGTTTTGAACAGTGGAAGTGACAGGTGGTGACTAGGAGTTGTGGTCACTAGTAACGAGCTCGGCTAGGTCCCCGTGGGGACCCTTAAGAAAAAGAAGTCGATCTCACGACAACCGATGACTATCTCATTCCCCCGGCACGACTCATTCAGTCCTCATAGGGACTAGCAGTTTGGTTATTTTCTGCGGTTAGGAAAAGGCTTTTTTCGTAATTCCTATGATCCCAAGGCCTAAACTATGTAGTTTAAACGTATGAATAGTGAGTATTAAGAGGGTGAAGTTCATTCTAGATTATTCTTACTCATACATGCAAACTAGAGAGCAAGAGAGGTGATCAAGCTTAATCCCTTCCAAGTTTTCTTTAAATTCTTCATTGGGCAATCAAGGGAGTGGTAAAATCAGTCCATCTTAGGTATGTAGGGTCATGAATGGGTGAAATTGTTCACACCCATGCCCAATCCCTCTCTAATTCATGATAATCCATATGTTGATCCTATGGGGTTTTAACCCAATGCATGAATTTCCTAAGTTTCTACCCTGGGTATGATCTAAGCATTTTCCTATTATTGAATTATGACTATGGGAAACTTTTACATTATTTTCAATTATAATTATGCTTTCAAGTTTTATAAATAAAATGCCCATCCATGAGAAGTTCATGAAAGTTGAGATTTATGATGTTGTTCAAGTATGATGAGATATTTATGATGAAAGAATGTTTCCAAGTTACCCATGTCTATGACAGTTTTCAAGTGAATCAAGTATTTTCAGCATTATTGGGTATTGGCAAGCTGTGATAAGTGTTCAGGTATGATTATGATTCAAGTTGATTAGCTTACCATATGGTTTTAGGAGTCAAGACTCCCAATTATGTTCATCTTGTGAAGTGGTTTGAGCCAAGGCTCCCCAAGTGTATGATTCATATTTATATATATATTCATGATGCTCAGCCTGCTGAATAATAATGGAGAGCATATTCATGTTTTTGGGAGTAGTGTTCAGCACCGAGAAGGCCAAGGGTCGAGTCACCCATGCCTCAGAACTATGCGCCAAATATAGGTCTGATCAAATTATTTTGGGACTCCTATGAGCTTTCCCTACCCTATCATGGTAGAGTCCTTTGCTCGACAATGGTTTGAACTACCACTTAAGTGTGATAGTAAGGACCAATGGCTCTATCGTGGTAATGCCGATTACATGACGAGTCTCCCATTGTTCCTCATAATAGCATGTAATCCCTATTCTGAGATTCTTATATTGATGTTGTTTTACATTATGCATTTTTTAAATGATTTTACTTAATAAAGCGGTTTTTACTTACCTTGCATACTGAACATTCCACGATCAAAGCAAACTCTATGTTGTATCGTTTTACATGATACAGGCTCCGGATCTCCAGACTCAGCCCCGTCACTAGCCAGCTTCTGGAGTTAGCACCCGCCCTATTGGTGATTCCTCATCTGTCGAGGGACCCTCTTCTATTCAGTTGTTTACTTGGGGTTCTTATCCCATCAAATCATCAAATGTAGAGGCTTTTCATACAATACATTATATTTAGCTTCGTATATGGGTTGTATATTCAGATTGTCATGTTATGTTCGAATTTCCGCTATGTAATTATTATGTTAAACCTTCCGCTTTACTATATTGGAGCTAGATGTATGTTCTGGCATGGGTCGACTTGGAGTCTCTCGGAGTCCTTGTCCCGTAGCGATCTAGGCTCATGCTTGGGTCATGACAAAATTAGTATCACAACAATAGGTTTTGAAGTGACCTAGGTGTCAGAAAGCTACGTTAAGTAAAGTCTTTTTATGGGTGTGAAGCGCCACACTTATGATGAAGAGGATACGAGACTTTAGGAAATGTTCCTTCTTTCATGATCCATGTCGTGCGGTGAAATTTCTCCCATCCTTCAACTCGTGCTATTTGCGGTTGCAGAAACATGCCTCCCATAGTGTTAACGACAGAAGGAATGGGAATGGAAATGGACACACGAGGATGGCAATGGGGACGGGCACCAACAAGCCCCACCAATCCATGAGCACCATGCACCGGCTGCTTGTTCATGCTGAATTCGGGGTAGCCATTCAGATGCTTACGTAGGCCTTGACTGCTCAGGTTAACCAGCAGGCAGTGGCGCATGTCTCGCAGAATGGGAATGCGGCGGCAGCATGAGTCCGAGATTTCGTAAGGATGAACCACCAGAATTTCTTGGGTCAAAGGTGGACGAGGATCCACATGAGTTTATTGGATCTAGACTATGAAAATCACCTAGGTCATGGGGTGAATGGAGAAGAGTGTGCTAATTTGGCCTCGTGGAAGGGGTCGCACATATTTGGTCTAAATAGTGGAAGGATAGTAGGGAAGTCAGAGGGGCCCTATCAGTTGGAGGAGTTTCGCTGTTTTCTAGACGGGTTCTTCCCTCATGACATGAGGGAGTTGAAGGCAAATTCGGAAGTTCGTGAATCTTAAGCAGGGGAAGATGACAGTGCAAGAATATGCCCTAGAGTTCACTCACCTGTGAGCAGGTTTGTTCAGTTTCAGATTCAGAGAGTTAGTTAGATGGTCCTATCAACTCATTAGATATAGAGCCTTTTTAGACAATAGATTGTATCACTTTCATACTTGGGTTGTATATTCATATTGTCATGTTATCTTTGACTTTCCGCCATGTTATTTATGTTAAGTCTTCCGCTTTACTTGATTGAGCTAGATGTATGTTTATGCCATAGGTCGACTTGGAGTCTTCTTGAGTGTTGTGCCCGTGCGTGCACAGTCGTACAAGTAATGCTGCCTCTTTAAGAGCCGGATGTTGAAATTACAGGGACTGAACTAATTCAGTGAATATTAAAGTTCAAGCATTAATTTAAAGTGTTGATTTAAGAGGTTTTGGATAATTGTAATTAAATCTAGGGTGATCACAAATACCTGGGATACAATAGTAAGAAGCAACTAGAGTTAAGGCCTGAAAAATCATGCAATGCTACAATTCAAATTGGTTCAAGTATTTAAAATTGTTTTTGTCTCACGTAGTTGAAATGCGTTGTTCATGGTCTTTCAAGCCTCTAAACACAACAAACTAGTCTCAGAACTACATCATTGAGCGGGGATGTGACCTCCTAATTCGTGAGCACCAGCACTATGGAAGTGGTTTATGGGGTTTATGCCTTGGATTATGGACTTTTGTACTAAAATTATTTAATCAAACGTAGCTTCACAACAACTTCTACAGCGATGATGTGACAGCTTCTACAATCATTTCTGCGAGCGGTGATGTGACAATCTAAGTCGGTGTCTAGCTATCATCCCATTTTATTACCAAGCAAGGCAAATTAGGTATAATTTCTATCCTAACAAAGAATCCCATCGTAAATACAAGAACTTGCACCCCAACATTCATTCGTTCCAACCTAGGGTTTCACTCTTTCGTGGTTTTTGCCTAAGTTAAACAAGTTTGTTTTCATGTGATCAAGCATAAAATGACAATCAATATGAATGTAAGAGAAAACAACAACAAAACTCGAATCTAATATGAAAATCAAGCTATTACATTCATGTCATGTGGCCTCAACCCTAGAGGAAGGGTTTTAGCCACTCATGTTTTCATACAAGCACTTGAAATCATGTTTGAAAGTGAAGCACTTACAAGAATGATTAAAAGAGATGAAAAAACCTTGAACTCTAGGTGTAGTCCTCGCCTCTCCCTTCGCTTCTCTCTGCTTTCCCAAAATATTTACATGATAATGATTTTAGAAGCTAAGGGTCCTATTTATACTAAGTGAAAAATTACATATTTTTACCGGCCATGAACTCCTCCGTGTCACGTTGCCCATCGCGGAAGGTTGCCTCCGTGACATGATGACATCTCGCATGCTTACTTGAACTTCGGCCTTGGCATGTATTGTGCGAGGCGAGGCGCACGCCTGGCGTGGCACGGAGGCCATCGCACCTCTCACGCACCGTGGCATAGCTTGTTCATGCAGCATCACTGGACAGGCAGGTTCTCAATGCCATGGCATGGGGCGTGGCACGGCGCTAGGCGCGGCGAATGCAGTGTGGTACACGCTGGCACGCACCAGCTTGCCCTTGCATTGTCCTTGGCACCTTCTTTTGCACTTTGTTCCGAGCTTCCTCCTTGAACTTTAATCATATTAAGTTCCTCCTAGGCATTTTACACCTACAAAACAAAGACTAATCATGTTGGTTAGTTCATGCACAAAAATATTAAAAATCACATGAGAATGTAACTAATTAAATTCACAAACATCGCTAAAACTAAGTTATAAAAATAGCACTTGGGACACGTAATTATGCTCAAGATCACTACCCTATACTTAAAGCCTTGTTCGTCCTCGAACAACTCTATTATACCTCATGCACACGAAGAACTCACACATTACTAATTGAAGCAAGATGATCTAATCTACGACTAAACCAATAGTTTCAGATATCAAGTTTGAAATAGAGCATGCAATATATCACCATTAAAAACCCTTATAACTAAGTTAAAACTTCCTAGCCTCAAGAACTCTTAAACTCAACAAATTCATGAAATCCATCAATTAAGAAATTCGACATAAATTCTATCCTCATCAAACATGTGCTCTCACAACAAGAGAGTTACCCATTTTTTTTCACTCACAAGTTTATAAATTATAACATGTATGGGTATATGAATAATAAATAAGCTCACTTTCACAAAGAATTCACATGCAATATGTATTGACCCATAAGATTGCCTTTAGTGTTTTACTCCACTAATTTGGAATGTTTGAAAGTAAGATCAAGTAGGACTTAGTGGGTTGTAATGTGGTAGCTATGGGACGGGTAGGTACTATTATGGGAAGCAATAGTGATTATCTTCCCTAAGTGCTTTTAATACCTCACACTTTCATTACGGACATCTCTTCTCTTACTTCACCTTTATTCTTTCCCAACTCCCAATTTCCCTTTTGTTCCCATTTCCTTTAGGTACACTTAAGCTATTATAAGGAATACTTAATCAAAATTTTCCAATGTTTTCTTCTTTTACTACCTAACAACACCTATGCATTTTTAAACAAGTGCACCTCTAGTCTTTCTTTCACCTCCCACAACCACTATTTTCCTTCTTCCACCCTCACTCCTTATGTTCTTTTGCATTTTCACTTAAGCACTTAGGAGTTTTGGATCAAATTCAAAGCTATTGAAAAGAAAGGATTAAGTTCATTTTGTGGATAGCAAAGAATAGGCTAAAGGCTCAACGGGGCTAACTAGATCATATATTAAAGTAGGTAAGGTGATGAATAAAATTTAGTTTAGTCAAAGAAATGTCTAAAATCATCTCATACAATTCACATCCCTAATTTTTTTTTATATAATACTAATTTAGCTCGAGATTTTGTTAATAGTATGAATTATTCGAAGCTTCACTATATATTATGTTTCTCTGTGACAAAATTTATAGACTTAACAGAGTTAACCTAAGAGCTGTATTGAAGTTTAGTAATACAGAGTCATATGTTTGTGTTTGAAAGTTTTAAACAGGATATAAAACATAGAACTTTTGTTTACAAGACATTTAATTTTCAATATATCAAAATTTACATAATAAAGAACATTAAATTGTCAATCAGCTAAGGGTTCACAACAAAACTTATTATCAATTTTCCCTCAAGATATTCTTAATCCATCCATCATCGGGAAAAGTCCTAACTAAGACTAACACTATTATATACAGCCAAAGAAAATTTTATTTCTCGGTTCAGTGCCCTCTATAAAAATCGAAAGAAAAGTTTTCAAAGGGTGGGCAGAAACATGTTCAACTCAAACTTTTAATCATACAATATTATACCAAGCACCAACTTCACCCAAATTCACTAAGCACAAAATTTAAAATTTCCTCATGTCACACTTGAATTATGCTATGTTTCCAAAGAATCAATTACAATTAAAACGAGGGTAGATACTTCCAGAGACCTCTAGGCCTAGCAAACATCATGTTTTTCTCCATTTTTGAACACATGGGTCATTGATCCCACACTCATCTTTTTGTCATCCTCCTTAGCTTTCACTTTCATGGGTACCCAATCCCCTGAATCGATGCTTAACAACCAAAACAACAATGAGTGAAAATAAAAAAAAAAATTACGAACAAAACTGAAAAGAAAGTGTACTGCGGGTGATTTTGGGTTGCCTCCCCAAGAAGCGCCTTATTTTACATAGCGACACGACGCACCAAGTTTCACCACTTTTTGTTCCACTTTGAGGATATGAATCTCACCCTAATTTCTCTTTTCCAGTTTCCTCTTATGCCCAGGGTGGTGGTGAAAAATTAAAAGGACCAAGCAAAAGTAGATGTCACCTTCCGGCACTTATTGGCCCTTGCATAAGTAAAGTCATTTTGTCTCTCAGAATCAACAAATTTCAGAATATGCGGGGCTTGTTCCTCCTCTAGACCTTTCTACAAAGCTTGAAAGAGACTTATTTCAGGTTGTCAACCAAACTTAGTGCCTAGGAATGCTTCGAGTGGGGTACAATACACCTCAACTCTCTAAACTGCATGGTGCTTGACCTTACTTGGGTACACTTCCACATCAACATCTTTGAATTCCACAAGAATGTTAAATGATTGGAACTCTATCTCTCCTTTCTTAACTAGATTGGCCACAGTGTGAGACCATCACGACACTCTCAGGAGTTTAACTATTGAGATTGTTCAAAGAACTCACTCTTATCTTCTCCTTGAAGTTCCTCTTGAGTAATGTCTAAGACCGTTACTTGATAATCAATGCAAGCTTCCGCCTCATGCATCAACCTATGAACTTGGCACTTATCAATTCTAGGGCCTCGCCATTTTCCTTAGTATGAAACCTCATTACTTCCATCTTATCCCTCATCACTTCGCTTCACTCAAGGACCCGCTTTTAACATGTTTTCTATCTAAGCTTGGTGTTCCAAGTCCTCCTTTTCATCATTCTTGTACTCATCAAAAAAACAACATAAGGATCATAGTAGTTTGGGAGGGGAATACGAATTTGGAAAACCATTCCAATGGCCATCCGCACCACCGCATATACTAACCGGCCGGAGCAAGGCGGCCAGCCTTCCTTTGCATTGTCCCATTGCTGCTTTTGCACTTTGTTCCGAGCTCTCCTTAAACTTTAATCATCATAATTAGTCCCTCCTAGGCATTTTTACACCTACAAACAAATACCAATCATGTTGGTTAGTTCATGCACAAAAATATTAAAAATCACATGAGAATGTAATTAATTAAATTCACAAACATGGCTAAAACTAAGTTATAAAATAGCACTGGGCACATAATTATGCCCAAGATAATAAGGGCTCCTTGTCCCGTGTATCGATCCTGGCCTATACTGGGTCGTGATATGGGTCCATGTAGATATTTATTTATGGACCACAAAAGCATATAATATGTGTTTACCTAGAAGGATCTAAATCTATGCAAAAGAAAGTGGTTGGAGCTACCATGATTATGATATGAGTGTCCTTTACCACTGGGAAAGGACAATGTAGTAGCAGATACACTTAGTAGACTCTATAAGGGAGAGTGTGTCCTATGTGTATTAGGGAGGGAAGGAGCGTGGTGAAGGATATGCATAGACTTGCAAGGTTGGGAGTCCATTTGGTAGGCTCGATCGATGGCAGTGTTATAGTCCAAAACGGGTCAGAATCATCCTTGGTGATTGATGTGAAAGTTAGACAAGAGGAGGACCCCATTATGGTAAAAATTAAAAGGAAGCTCAAGAATCGGTTGGTAGAGGTCTTTTCCAAAGGGGAAATGCTAGTGCTTCGGATATCATGGTCACTTGTGCGTCTCAGACATTGATAACTTGAGAAATCGGATGTTGCATGAGGCTCACAGTTTCAGGTATTTGATACATTAAGGTGCCTCAAAGATGTACCGTGACCTATGGAAGTTCATCGGAATGGCATGAAGAAGACATCGAATTCCGTAGCTAAGTGTCCAAACTATCAGCAAGTGGAAGGTTGAGCATCAAGACAGGAGGTGTGCTTCAGGATCTCAGTATCCCTGTTACACCCCGGATTTTTTTGATGATTATTTGATGGTTATATGTCATATTAAGGGAATTATAATGTATGTTGTCCGTAGGTGAGGAGGGAAACATGTGCAAAGGAAAGCGAAGAGTACATGAAGTTTGTAAATAAGGGTCAACTTTATATGGACATATCTCCAAATATATAATGATTCAGAGGTCCTATAGCTATCAAATGAAAGATATTTGAGTCTAATTTACAGTGAAAAACCGCTCATCAATCGGAGTTTGGAGAAAAGGTTATGCTCGCTTGAAGACAGAACTGTTATTGAAAAGGTCGACATGGGTGCATGCCGAGACAGAAAGGCAGCAGCGCGCGCGTGCGAGAGAGGGTGCACGTTGTAGTGCGCTGCACGCGGGCACCTCCCAACCTTCCTATATGAAGTAATTTTGAGCTAAAAACTCATTTCTACTCCGTTTCTCCTAAAAAATTTCAAAATTCAGCTGCATCAATAGCTCTATCCAATGGTGTAAACAAATCTATAATAAATTTTATGGATAGGTCAAATTTCCTATAGTCCAAGCTTTGAAAGGGTTTCTATGTTGTTTCTAATCGTCGAAAGTTGCTGCGTTTTGGCTGCCAAGATGCTGTATTTTTGGCTGCCAAGATGCTGTATTTTTTGGCAGTAAGTAGGTGAAGTTCTACCTCCATATTGGTGAGAGTTGAGTACAAAAGGAGGTAGGTGTTTTTACTCTTTAAATTATCAGGAATTAACAAGTTATGTTGGAAGTGAAGGGAACTATGTGTTGCTTGGTGTGTGTTGTTGTTGCGGTTTTCACAGCATGGTTGCTACATTTTTGGAAAACCGAATTTAGCTGAATAGGAACCCCATATCGGCAGGGGTTATACACAAGTGAAAGGTAAGTGGTCCTACTTGGTTTATCCGCTCTAATTCGCAAGCTAAAGTAAGGAAATGACATAAAGTCAATATGTGTTCTATGTGATATTTGACTGAGGTTTCTGCCAGTTTTTGGGAGGTTTTTGCAGCTGTATAGATGCTGAAATTTATCCAAAAGATGGAAGGAATACACAACACCTTTGGGGAGGTTAAACACCAAAAGCACGTAAGCGAAACTCTCTTGAATTGCCTTAAGTTTAAGACGCCTAAGGTACGTAGGATTGCTGAAAATTATATTATGATGTGGCTTTTTGGTTTTACGTTTTGGTACATGAATTGTGACGGGGAACTTGGCATAAACAGTACTCATTCCATGTAGTGTAATTAAGGAAGTTGAAGGTGTCGGAGTTTCTCAGCAGCGGAAGAAATTGGCTAAAATGATGCGACGAAGTGAGGTATGTAAAGGCGTCCCTATCCTTGTTTTTCAAGCACGAAACTAAGTTATTGAAAGGATCAATATTCCTATGTTTTTAAAATAATATTGAGGCATGTATGATCCTTTCCAAAGGGCTGGAAATACTTGGCATAAAGCGTGAATCGTTAAGAATGGTTGAAGCGAAACAAACATGAAGCTAAAGGCGTACTTTATACGATTGTTTCCATAGTTCTAAATTGAGTCTGAAGTCCCCTTAACGTGGGCACCATGAGCTCGTCCTTTTCAGTATATTGTATATGTGATGTTGAATATATGTTAAGATCTGGTCACTTAGTGAAATTGGCAATGAAATGCTCAGACGACGACATGTAATTGAACTTAAGCTAAGAATATGACGCTAAGCCGATTGAGGGTAAACGAGATTATTGAAATGACTTTTTAATAATATTGTTAATCCCTCCTATATGTTTATGTTTTAAAGTGCTTAAGGTAAAAGGTATATTTTATATTTTTCCTCTTTAAAGCTAAGCAAGCGGCACGTAGCGAATAAGCTAAATCGATACATGTTAACGGGAAAGCGTCGCTAAGTTGTCAATTAGGCAACGAGGTAAGTACAGAGTAAGAATTGATGGAATAGTGAACACGAGGGTAAAAACTTATGTAGAGAATAATTTTTGGCAAAGAAGTTAAGATGAATAAGGAAAGTAGAGCTAAATATTGTTAAATTAGATGATACGGGTTACGATGGTGAACGAGGTAGGCAACAACTAGGAAGATTAACCCCTGTTCTAAAGACGCTAGCAAAAGAGTTATAAATTAAGTTGTTTATGTTCAATATGTGTTATGTTGATTAATAACCACTAAAGTGTTAACCTTCTACGAAATAATTAGAGTTAAACGTCTGCAAAATAGTAACTTAAGTTGAGAAGCTCTCTGCTATACCCCTAAAGGATTTTGTTAAGTTATCTATTCTAAGTGTTGAAATTTTCTACTATGTCTGAAAAGGGTAACCCTAGGATCTTCTAAGTTACTATGATTATGTAAGCTTCTTATGCTCCGCAGATAATTGCAAAGTTATGTAAGTCAATCCAGCATCACCCGAATTACGGCTATATATCTTTATTTGCCTATAAGGAATCATCGAGAGAGTTACTCACGAGTTCCTAAGATATACAAACTTCCAAGTCTCGCATCCTTAAGTTATGTCTTTACATCCCTAATTCTATGCTGGGAATGTACTACCCGATCTACAGTTTTTTGAGAGATCATATTTGGAGAATTATGCTAATGTCTCGCTCAGGCATTCGATGTTGTATTCGAGTCTAAAAACTCAAGTATTTATATGTATTTCCAGTAAGAAGTCTTAATGTATATGATTCATGTTATAACATACGCTTGAATCTCTTTCACTATATTTAAGTCATGCATCTTTATGTTTAACTCTAGTTGAGTTATCATTGAATTTCTAAATTCAGAGGAGAGATTCTCCCATGTACAAATGTTCCTAATGTCTAAGTAAGTATAAGTGCAGGCTATGATAATGATCAGTTAAGCTCAGAACTTTGAATACCAGGAAGTCTCGTGGAGGTCACCCAGCTAACTAAATACGAGTTATACATTATATAGAAGTTCCCATACGTTGTATGTCTCGTAGTTCAGTTCTCACATGTACATGACAAATAACTCCAAGTTCCAACTTATAATTTCCATGTTTTCCTGCAAATAAGTCAAATGAATTAAGAACTATATGTGCTTATCTACACTATAAATTTGGCAATGAAATTCCAATGTATAGATGTTCTATACAGTAAAGGAACCACCTAGTAGGCAGTATATATTTGCAGTTCCCAAATGTTAAAGAATTGTGTAGAAATGAGCTTTATGTGTTTCTATCCAATTAATATGTTTAATTGGTAGGATTATTTGTAGGGACATTGTTTGTAAGCTCACAAAAGTTCTTATGTTGTCTAAACCTCTGAAGGTCCTTCAGCAACCGAGCCGACATGTTCATGTATAATTTGACAACTGTGTACGTGATATATACACATATTTTCTAGCTTTACATGATATGGGTGCTCACTTGCATTTATGGGTTACAAAAGAGGCCTATTCCGACCACAGATTTAACATTTGTCAATTATATGCCATACGTGTTAAATTGACTCACTTAAGACATATCGACCCTATTTATGATTATGATTGAGAATTATTTTTTATTTTTACCGGTGTGGTACACGGCTGGAGATATTTATATTTTACCCCAGTGTGGTACATTGGCTGATATTTTTATTTTACCCCATGTGGTACATTTGCTGGAGATACTTTTTATGTTGCCCCGGTGTGGTACATCGGCTGGAGATATTTTTATTTTACCCCGGTATGGTACATCGGTTGGAGATATTTTTATTTTACCCCGGTGTGGTACATCGGCTGGAGATATTTTTATTTTACCCCTGTGTGGTACATTGGCTGGAGATATTTTTATTTTACCCCGGTCTGGTACATCGGCTGGAGATATTTTTAGTTTACCCCATTGTGGTACATCGACTGGAGAATTTTTATTTTACCCCGGTGTGATACATCAGTTGAAGATACTTTTATTTTCCCGTGGTATGGTACACCATCTGTACGAATTTTATATATAGATTTATGGTTGGTTGGTTGTTGGCATTACAGTTATAGTTTTTTTTGTGCATTACTTGGTTGCATTTGCACTTCAATATTGACTTATTGCCAGGTTTCAGTTTCCAGGATTCCAGGTTGTAGTTATTCCTTATTTCTAGCTTAACTATCATTGCTACTTACATGTTTACAGTTTTATGCCTTACATACCAGTACATTTCATTTGTACTGACGTCCCTTCGCCTAGGGACCTGCATTCGTGCCGCAGGTGCAGGTAGAGGTCGGGATTGCCAGTTGCAGTAGCAATTCATGAGATTAGAGGATGTGTTGGTATTCTCCTTTATTTCTGGAACTAAGACTGGTTTGTTTCAGTTAGAGTTTTGAGATGTAGTTATGAGTAGGTCAGAGCCCTGTCCCGACCATAAGTCAGTTTACTCAATAGAGGCTTTGTGGACTTAGTGGGTACAATGGTATTCAGTTTGTGTCCTTGCCGACTTTTAATTGTTTAGTTTGGCATACTCATATCCTTGTTTGCATTTTAGTTGTTTACCCTGTATTTTTGAGACATTATGGTCCAGTTTATGCTCCAGTTGATTGTGACAGGTGGCCTGGACGACCTAAGTATTGCAGTTACAGATGTCATATAGCCGGCTTCCCAGTTAGTCTGGTATGGGGAGCCATTCGCGCCCTCCCCCCAATTATGGGGCATGACAATCCCTACTTGGAAGTGGGAAGAAATCAACATGGACTTCATCACAGGGTTGCCTCGCAGTCGTCGGTAGTATGACTCCATTTGGGTGGTCGTTGACATGTTAACCAAAGCCGCTCATTTTCTGCCAGCCAGGCCCACTAATTTAGTGGAGGATTATTCAAAACTATACATCTGAGAGATAGTTTGGTTGCATGGAGTTCCCTTGTGCATCATATCAGACAGAGGTACCTAGTTTACCTCTCAGTTTTATAGGTTATTTCAAAAAGGACTTGGTACTCAGGTTAAGCTCAGTACAACATTTCATCCACAAACGGATGGTCAAGAGGAGTGGACAATTCTAACTCTCAAGGACATGTTGAGAGCATGTGTGATTGACTTCAAGGGTAGTTGGGATGACCATTTACCTCTTATTGAGTTTGCATACAATAACATCTACCATTACATCATTTAGATGGATCTGTTTGAGGCTCTCTATGGGCGAAGATGTAGATCACCTATTGGTTGGTTTGAAGTCGGTGAAGCTGCGATGATAGGACCGAATTCAATCCATGAGGCCATGGAGAAAGTTTAGCTCATACGGGAAAAGTTAAAAACATCTCAAAGTCGCCAAAAGTCCTATACTGATGTAAGGAGGAGGGAACTTGAGTTCAAAGTTGATGACTGGGTGTTTCTAAAGGTGTCTCCCATGAAGGGAGTGATGAGGTTCGTAAAGAAAGAAAAACTCAGTCCCCATTATATTGGTCCCTATCGGATTGTGAAACGAGTTGGCAAGGTTGCATATTAATTGGAGTTGCCCTCAGAATTAGCTTTTGTTCATCCTGTTTTTCATGTATCTCTCTTAAAGAAGTGTTTGGGGGATCCATCCCTAGTTGTACCGGTGGAGAGTGTAGGTGTGAAGGACAACCTTAGTTATGAGGAGGTTCCAGTGGAAATACTGGATCGGTAGGTTCGAAGGCTAAGAAACAAGTAAGTAGCTTCAATTAAGGTTTTGTGGAGAAATCATCATGTTGAGAGAGCTACGAGGGAAGCCGAAGAAGATATGATGGCTAGATACCCACATTTATTCCCTACTGGCTCAGTTCCAGCTAGAGGTATCAATTTTTGCCATAAAACTCCATTCAGTTTCATGTTCAGTTCATGTTCCCTAGTTTCTTTCACGTATATAGATGTATGTATGATTCATGAATTCAGTTCGACCATGTATTTTGAATCGGAGTTTCTCATTCCGTCAGTTGTTAACTTATATGATCAGTATTTGGAATATGATGATTGCATTTCTCTGCTTTTCTATATGATTTCCAATATTTGAGGATGAATGTTCCCAAGGGGGAGATATTTTAATGCCCCGAAAACCCTAAGTTCAGACTAGGGAGTTGAAACAGAGAAAATCAAAAATTTTGTACCAGGTCATAGAATGAGTCATTCTGTGACCCGTGGGGTAGACCACGAGTCGTGAAGTGACTCATGGTGAGGTGCTGAAATTGAGTTTTGAAATTTGTAATTTGGGGTCACCACGAGCATGACCACGAGTCGTGGGCAGACCCCACGACTTGTTAAGTCAGCCATGGTCAAGATTGGCTAAGAGTTGATGATTTTTGGGCAGTGAGGACCATGAGAGGTGACCATGGGTCGTGGTCACCAGTAAAGACCTGTGAGGTCCCCTGTGACGAGCCCTAGATGAATCTTGGCAGTGCACATGACAATAGGAGACAGCGAGTTGTGGTCTATGGTAACGACTCATCCAATCCCTCGTGGGGACTGGCAGTTAGTTATTTTCTACAAATTTAGTAAGGGCTTATATCTAATTCCTATGATCCTAAGGCCTAAACTACATCGTTTTAAGCTATGAATAGTGAGTATTAAGAGGGGTAAGTTCATTCTAGGCTATTCATAATCATGCATGCAAACTTAGAGAGCTATAGAGGTGATCAAGCTTATTTCCGTCAAGTTTTCATCAATTCAGCCTTGGGAAATCAGAGAAGTTGTAGAATCAGATCCTCTCAGGTATGTAAGGCTATGAATAGGTGAATTTATTCACACCCATGCCCAATCCCTCTCTAATTCATGAAAATCAATATGTGATTCTATGGGATTTTAACCCAATGCATGAATTTCCTAAGTTTCTACCATGTGTATGATCTAAGCATGTTCCTATTATTGAATTACTATTCATGGGAAAGTTTTATGTTGTTTTCAATTATAATTATGTTTTCAAGGTTTATAAATTAAAATGCCCATCCATGAGAAGTTCATGAAAGTTGATATTTATAATATATGTTCAATTATGATGAGATATTTATGATTAAAAGCATGTTTTTAAGTTACCCATGTCTATGATTATGTTTTCAAGTGAATCAAGTATTTTCAAGAATTTTTTAGTATTGGGCAAACCCATATTTTCAAGTATGATGTATGATTTCAAGTTAATTAGTTTACCACATGGTTTTGGAGTATAGAATCCCAATTATGTTCAGCTTGTGGTATGGTTTGAGCCAAGGCACCTCATGTATGATTTAGATTTATATATATTCATAATTATTCAGCTTCATCAATAGAAGATGGTCATCTTCATGTTTTTGGGAGTAGTGTCTAACACCGAGTAGACTAAGGGTCAGTCAACCCTATGCCTCAAAACTACGCGCCAATGTAGGTATGATCAAATTATTTTGGAACCTCCTATGTGAGTTTTCCCCTGCCCCGAGGGGGGCCTTCATCTCGATATCAATATCATGGTATCGTCCTTATCCCTCACAAGGCTTTGGACAGCTCTACCTACTTGAGTGTGATAGTTGGGACCACGTAAGCTCTATCGTGGTAATGTCGGTTATATGATGAGTCTCCCATTATTCCTCATGATTTCAGTATGCATGTTTATCATTCATGATATATATATAT